>JARYGA010033911.1:0-45042 GCA_030545235.1 Helianthus tuberosus | reverse complement strand
GAATGAAGTATGTACACGTATGTATAGTATCATGGAAGATCTAGACTTCGTCTCCATTATTTTTACGGTTTGGGATACAACCATGATACCCAGATGATAAGCAGCATAAAGACCGAATATTTCAGATCTCGGCAATCTCTCAAACGAGATTTCGGTACTAAGACCATATGCCAATGAGCAGTTCCCACCTGACTTGAAGTCTGTTAGGTTTGTATCATCCTGCACATTTTAGTCTGATTGTGAGCCTACCGATACATCGTTAGTAGAGATACTTATCATTTTTCTTTTTATTTTGCATTTTGAGCACATTGACCGACCACACCAGTGAATTTCATCATTTTCCTTTATCCAAGAAACTCATTTTTGGTTTTTCTATTGTTTTTGAATTTTTTTTTTTCAAACGAAACCACAGAAAGTAAAGACATCTTTTTGGATTTTGAACTTTTTCAATGTTTTTGTATTTTCTTGAAATATCTCCCCCTAAAATTCGCAAAGTTTACGAAAACTAAAATCTTTTTGAATTTTCAAAGTTTATAAAGAAAATATTTACAAAAACGATCAGCCAAAGAAGTTTACTCGGGTATCACCTTAATGCCATTGACCAAAAGTAGATAATCAAAACGTGATTTATCAAAAGCTTTTGTAAACAGGTCGGCACGTTGGTGATCAGTGGGGACATGAACGACATCGATTAACCTCTTATCAAAACAATCACGGATAAAGTGATATTTAATGTCGATGTGTTTAGTCTTAGAATGTTGCACAGGATTTCTAGTGATTTGCAAGGCAGCATTATTATCAACAAAAATACGAGTAGATAGGAATTCTAAACCGTAGTCGCGCATTTGTTGTTGTATCCAAAGAACTTGGGAGCAACAACTCGAGGCAGCAATATATTCTACTTCACATGTTGATGTAGCAACACACGTTTGCTTCTTGCACTGCCACGTTACCAGGCGATTTCCTAGGAACTGACATCCTGCTGTTGTCGATTTGCCATCGATTTTGCAACCACCGAAATCAGAATCACTGTATGCAATTAATTCAAAACTATCATCCCTAGGGTACCAAAGACCGAGGTCTGGGCATCCCTTCAAATAGCGTAGAATCCTTTTGACAGCTGACAGATGAGAGGCCTTCGGGTTTGCTTGATATCTTGCTAGTAAGCATGTTGGGTACATGATATCAGGCCTCGAAGCGGTAAGATACATGAGAGATCCGATTATGGCACGATAGTACGAGGAGTTGATGCTTTCTCCCTTCAAATCCGGAGTAATCCCGTGATTCTGCGGAAGTGGGGTACCAATGGGCGTTGCATCTGACATTTGGAATCGGCTCAAAATGTCACCAACATATTTAGTCTGATGGATGAATATCCCAGACTCTGTTTGTTGAACTTGAAGGCCCAAAAAGAAATTCATCTCTCCCATAGCGCTCATTTCGAACTTTTCTTGCATTACACGTTCGAATTGCCTGCACAAAGAGTCATTAGTAGACCCAAATATTATATCATCAACATATACCTGCACCAGCAGAAGATCTTCATCTTGTTCTTTGATAAAGAGTGTGCAATCAATAAGACCTCGTCTAAATCCATTCTCCAGAAGATAGTTTGATAAGGTTGCGTACCAAGCCCTAGGTGCTTGATGTAGACCATAAAGAGCTTTGTTGAGCAACCAAACCCGATCGGGGTGAATAGGATCTTCAAAACCTGGAGGTTGTTCGACATGCACCTCTTCTTGAACAATACCATGAAGAAAAGCACTTTTAACGTCCATCTGGTAAACTTTGAATCCTTTGAAAGAAGCATAAGCTAAGAAGATTCGAATAGCTTCCAGACGTGCAACAGGTGCATAAACTTCATTGTAGTCAATGCCTTCAATCTGACGAAAGCCCTGAACAACCAGTCTCGCTTTGTTGCGAATAACAACTCCACGATCATCTTTCTTGCATTTATAAACCCATCGTGTTCCAATTTTCTTGTAATTCTCCGGTTTTTCAACAAGCTTCCAAACACCAAGCTTTTGAAATTGCTGCAGTTCGTCCTGCATGGCTTCAACCCATGAATTATCTTTTAAAGCTTCCTTATAAGATTTTGGTTCTTCTTGTGAAACGTAACACGCGAAAGACCAATCATTTTGTAGACCAGATTCTCTAATAGCTGAATACAAACGAGCACTCGGGTTGTTTCTCAGCTGATTACGTGTCTGCACACCTTGTTGGACATCTCCTATGATATTCTGCTGTGGATGGGTATCGTGTATCCTCATTTCAGGATTTTCAGGAACACGAGCATTAACACCCAAATTGTTAATATTATGATCAACAACCAACTCTACACCTGGAATATGCGTAGAAGTGGATGCATTTCCTTCAGCAGTATCATCGACTTGCACATGAGGAGTATCAACAGAAATACCCTGAACAGGAACAACTTGAGATTTAGTACCTTCAGTCGCATCCAAATTTTCTTCATCTTCTTCTGATGACTCATTGTATTCAGTAGCATTCTCAACTTCCTCATTTTGAACCGTGTTGTTAGACGAATTAGAACTTTGTGAGTTAACAACAACAGGTCTAACTAATGACGACTCAGCAGCATTGTCACTATCAAATATCATTCTAGCAGCTGCGGAATCTTCATCAAAAATTGGCATGTCAAAGGAGTTGAATAGCCCATCATAATCAAACATCCAAGGATCACCTGGAGCTTTAACAGGATCTGTATATCTCTGAACCCGTACTTCACTCCATAATTCAATCTTTTTGGTAGTCAGATTCCAAACACGAAAATTTGGTGTAGCATATCCAAGGAAGAAACCCTCGATAGCTTTCGCTCCAAACTTTCCATCCGGATCAATCATAGTGCATGGACCACCAAAAGGTTCTAGAATTGAAAGATCTGGTTTCCTTTTCTGTAGAAGTTCGAAACAAGTCTTGCCATGTCTCTTAACCGTAAGAACTCGGTTTAATGTGTAGCAAGCAGTCGACACAGCCTCTGCCCAGAACTGAACAGGAAACGCCGACTCTACCAGCATAGTTCTTGCAGTTTCAATTATCGTCCGATTCTTCCTCTCCGCGACACCATTTTGTTGTGGAGTGTAAGGAGAACTGTATTCATGAAGAATGCCTTTAGAAGTACAGAACTCGTCCATAATCCGGTTTTTGAATTCAGTTCCATTGTCGCTTCTGATCCTCTTAACTTTCAACGAGTAGAGATTTTCCAACATTGTAAGAAGATCCTTGAGGATTTGAGGAGTATCACTCTTGTGTGCCATAAAAGCTACCCAAGAAAATCTAGAGTAGTCATCAGTAACTACTAAACAATACCCATCTCCGAACGTTGTTTTGTGTCTCATAGGTCCAAAGAGGTCCATATGAAGACGTTCGAGAGGCATGCCAACAGTGTTGATTTTCTTCAAAGGGTGAGACTTCTTTGTTTGTTTCCCTTTCTGGCACGAAACACAGATATCTTGTAGATGAAAACTTCTCACGGGTACGCCATTCACAAGATTGTTTTTCACCAAATGGTTCATTTTTCTCAAGTGAATGTGTCCCATTCTTCTGTGCCAAGATATAGACTCCTTCTCCGTGGCTTTTGAGACAAAACATGTGACTTGTGCAGAAGTCGTAATCGCTTGACTCATATCAAGAACATAAAGATCATTGATTCTTGGAGCCGATAAGAGAATCCATTCATCAGGAATTGTGAAACCAGGTTTAAGCACATAACAACCGGCATCATCAAAATGCACGGTGAACTTTTTATCGCAGATTTGCGACACACTGAGAAGATTATGATCAATTTGACGAACATAATTGATCTTATCGAAACATACCACACCATTGGAAATCATTCCCTCTCCAGTGATGTAACCGCCTTTGTCTCCAGCGAAAGCAACATAGCCTCCTTTAATGTTTCTCACATCATATAGAAGCCGTAAGTCGCCCGTCATGTGCCTAGATGCCCCACTATCAACAATCCAATGACTATTAATAGTTCCTCCTGGAACATCCTGCACATATCATCCAATGATTAGTTAAGGATGGGGACCCAAGCCAAAGTGGTCTTGGGTCGTCCCTGAGCATCACGAATAGTGATCTCGATTTGTTGATGGTTTTCCAAACAAACAGCTCCCCCTGAACCTTCACTCTTTCTAGGTTTCCAAGTTTGTTTTTGTTTACCAGATTGAGTTTTGTAAACAAATTTTGAAATTTCTGATTTTACAGGTGAACTTGGTTCCCTTGGAACAGAATTGACCTTAGGTTTTAAAGCCTTTTCTATTTTCTTCACATTTTGATGTCGTTGTTTCGATTCCTGTTCTTTAATAGTTCTTTTATCATGTTTAGGTGAAACAGGACGACATTTAGGGTGAATCGATTCAGGTGATGCTCTTTCAACAAATTTCGCTTTCGGAGTGTTAGCACAATCTTTGATGATGTGCCCAAACTCTCCACATTTAAAACACGTTCTCCTTTCAACAAACTTAGGAGAACTGGATCGACGATCAGATGTCGAACTTGTGTAACCCGAGGTACTAGCTTTTTCATCACACCCGTTTGAATGTTGAGTGTAATTGTTTTGACTATCACGTTTTAAAATTTTGACTTGTACAAAATCAGTGTTTGACTTGTTAGCAAAAGTCTCAATTTTATCTGTACCCCTCGATTCCACAAATTTAACATTGCTGTTTTTCTTCTGATAACGAGCCCCTTTTGTTTCAAATTTTGATTTAGAAACATTTGACAATTTAGCTCGTTGATCTGATTGTTTACTCTTAGAAGCAATAGGTTGTTGCTTTGAAGGTGATTTCTGATTTCCAAATTTCTTTTTAATTTCAGTCTTAGGAATTGGATTACATTGAGTCACATTAACTCCCTGAACCGACTTTCCCACAAACTTACTTGTGTTATTTTCAAAAACATTATCAATCAATGAAGGATTGACATTTTTAATTGGAAAATCATTATCTGAATAGATTTTAGAGTCACCAACCAAAGTGTACAACACAATATTACTTTTAACAGTAGACACAGGATTTATCACTCGTTGAACAACAGATTGAACAGCAGGGGTAGGAGGATCACACAGTATATGATTCTCAATTGGAACTTCTACTCCTTTAAGTTTGTCAAGTGATTTATCCTGTTTACTCACATCTGATTCAGATTCATCATCCGACGACTCATAGTCCTCAATGGTTGGAGGACCTTGTTTCGTAGATGTTGACTCTTTTTGCTCAGAATTTGTTCTTGGAGAATTGTCCGATTTGAATCCTAGGCCAGTAGTTACTTCCTCATAATCAAGAGGCACACTGGATTCAAACCGTGGCATTTCTTCTTCATCAGGCATATAAGTATAATCATGTCTCAAAGGGGGCGGACACTTCTTATACCCAACACCTTTCTTGTTTCCCTTTAGTTGTTGAACATCAATAATGTGATCGAGCACAAATCGGGAGTTAGAGTAACTCTCCAATTTTTGCTTGATTGCATCATGCTCACATTTGGCAATGGCTAGTTCCTTTTTAGTTTCCTCAACAATGTTAATGTATTCATTTATACTAACTTGTTTATGATAAACAGTTTTTGTCACTTCGGAAACATTTTTCTTTTGAATTTCAATCATAGATTTAAGTTCTTTTTCGTTTCGAACCAAAGCCATATTCGCTTCTTTGCATTTAGCCATTTCAACAACTAAACTCTGATTGTGAATATGAATCGAATCACAGTGAAGCTTTATTTTATCAAATTCACTTTTCATATACTCACAATCTCTACAGTTGATAAGAATTTCAGATTTTACCTGACTTGAAGAATCTGAGACATTTGCCACAAAGGCAGTCTGATAAGAGAAAGATCCGTCTTCAGAAAAGAACTTCTCCATTTCTTTAGATACTACCTCAGCCTTCTTGATCAGAACTGATTTCTGACATTTCAAATCTTCTGCTTCATTCAATAAGTCATCAAGATTAGAACTTGCTTCTTTGCTCACATCAGATTCAGAACTCGAAGTAGAACTTTCTTCATCAGAACTCCCGGTATGACCAGAACTGTCGTCATTATCAGAAAATTCTTCCTTATGAACGTGCTTAATGTGATTGATAATCTTAGCATAACACGCAGTTCCTCCTTTACCTTGATCACTTTCCCCAAGTTGTAAAGACCAATTAAACCCTTCATCAGCTTGTACGGTTAATGCACGACTTTCATTTGATGGTCCAGACTGATTCTGGTTAGTGGTGTTGGTTACAGCCACTATCCCTTTTCCACGATTGTCTTGATTTGCATTTGAAGTACTCGTCTGATTACGGAATGGGTTCTGATTGCCTTGTCTGCTTGGTCGAGTGCACTCACGTTTGAAGTGACCCTTTTCCCCACAATTGAAGCATGTAACTGCTTCTTTATCAAAACCGTACTTTGTATCTTGTTTGCTTTCCAAAGAACTTCTTCCTGTTCGAACCATAAAGTCCTTCGCCCTTCTAACAGCACTTGCGAATGCCCACTTTATATCCATCAACTCCATTTCATCACGGTTGATTTGTAGATAGTCTTCGTTGGTTAAATTGATGTTTCCAATTTGACCTGCGACCAAACCGCAGTAAGCACTGACCATGGTATTAATAAGTTCCATATGTTCCTTTGCTACTTCAATGCTAACATTTGAAAGGTTTGATGTATCAACTTTGACTGTGTTAGGGTTTGGAGTTGGAGGATTGTTGGTATAATGAGCTTGCTGTTGTTGTTGTGGTTGGACTTGTTGTTGTGGTAGGGATGGATTAAAACCTCCTCCTGAATATGCTTGAGGTTGAGTAGTATTTACTGGAGGTATAAAAGGAATAAAACCTCCTCCAGAATAAGTCTGAGTTTGTTGAGGAAACGGAGAAGAGTTTGTATCTGATACAAACGCCGTTTGTAACTTTGGTTGCCTCAGACTAGCTGACGGGTCAAAACCTCCACCACAATACATTTCAATGTTCTGAGGAGCAGCAATGCGTTTTGCTTTTCGGATTTCTTCATCATTTTTATGTTCCAGCTTCTGTACAAATTCATAGATAGTTATAGTGTCAGCATCTAGAATACCTGTATGCTTTAGAAGCTCGATGTATGGACTCCACTTTGGTGGTAGAGAATCAGCAAATCGTGCACAAACTTCCTTTTGAGATGCAGTAACAGCATAGGCAAACATCTCACTAATCAAATGATAAAACCGTGTGGTCATATCATTTAGAGTTTCGTTTTCCAAGAACTGGAACGACTCAAACTCTTTCTTTAATAAATCATGCCGTGTCTTTCTGGAAGCTGCGTTTCCTTCTCCTCTTGTCACCAAACAATCCCATAGGGCCGTGTCCGTACAATAAGAAAACTGATGATAGATATCTTTATGAAGTGCTTGAGTAAGAACAGCAAATGACTTTTTCTCAAATTCATATGCTTTCTTGTCATTTTCCTGCATGTTAGTAAAACCTTCGGCCGTTGACGCTGCTACTTCAAGAGCATCATTGCGTTGAGTAATGAAACACCTCCAAATATCCGTGCTTTGACCTTGAACATATGTAATGAAACGACCTTTCCATGATGGAAACTCGTTCATATGATTCAACTTTGGCGGGCGATTGTTACTACCCGTTTCGCTCTCACTGATCAAAAGATTTTGAATGTTTTGGTTCTGATTGGATGCCAAAGCCCATTGTCCGGCGCTTATAGTTGGTTGACCAAAAACACTCTTCACCCACGCTGCTGCGGACGTCGGATCTTCACGTGGTCTAGAATCCATACTCCAATCCCATGGACTAGTACAACTCATATTTGATGTATGTATGATAGTACCTGCACAAATTCTTGAAAACAAACAGTAAGCAAGCTGATATAAGTCTTCTGTTTAAAACAGATCTGTTTTCGACGAAACAGAGTTCACGAAACAGGTTTGTTTCGTCTGAATGAATGACGACGAAACAGACTTGTGATAATTGTGATTCGTGGCGAAACAGAATTTGTTTCGTCAAAGATGTTGTGGCGAAACAGACGTTTGATTCGTCAAAAGTGTTGCGACGAAACAGATGTGATTCGTCGGCTGTGTGTTTCGTCAAAACTGGGTAAAAGTCAGTTGGTTCAGATATTTAAAATATCTAGACCAGTCGTGGATAAGACGAGACAACAAGATATTTAAACCTGACACAAGTATGTTTGTAACTTCTATTTTCAACGAAACAGTGACTTTACTGAAACCAATTATAATCTTTTACACAAAAGTCAAATAATGTTATTTTAAGTTATAACAATTGTTTTAAACAATTATAACAGATCAGATACTCAGTTTTTATTAGAACACTTATGAAGATATGAAGAACACACCAAGAACATGAAGTTTCCGATGAGTTTTCCGATCACCGATAAATTTCCGAAACACGAAAATACACTAGATTTTCACTAAAAACCCGGTTTAAAGCATAAACAAACAATCTAACTTAGGTTTTTGATAAAAATCTGTAGCAAACAACACTAAAACAGCAGATTTATGAATATTTTTCCAGAAAATATAATTTTTCAAGAACAAGTTTTCAGAAAAACACACACAAAATACTTGATAAAAACCGAACAAGTTTGATTTTAAACAAGGATAAGAGCCAATGCTCTGATACCACTTGTAGGTCCCGAAATCTGAGGATCGATTACGAACCGAATCTCTTGTTTATAGTAAACACGGTTACGCGTGCGGAATCCACGTAACTATGCCAAATCAAACATGTATAGCATAAATAACAACGGATTAATCAATGAAACACAATCTATTGATTAACGGAATGAGAACCGATAACAACTGATACAAACACAGTTCAGACTAAATTTTGGCAGAGTTTTGTTACTATGGTCTGTTTATTATCTCTCTGAGTTCAAATGAACACAAAGTGTTGCTTATATAGTCCCTGGCCACTGATGTCGACGAAACACAGACATGTTCGACGAATCTGAACATGGGCCAGACATTGGGCCTGGAACAGCCCAATACATGACGAATCAGGGTCTGATTCGTCAGGATATGACGAATCAAGGTCTGATTCGTCATGACCTTCAACGAAACAGAAGTCAGTTTCGCCATGAAGTGTTCCGACGAAACAGAAGTCTGTTTCGTCGAGAACTGCAACTGTTGTGTTTGTTCCTGTTATCAGACAGCAACAATCAGCAACATATAAACATAGTAATTACAAAACTACCCTTTAATGCAACATGCATTGTTCTTAATACATTACATACCAAAAGAGACAAATAAGTTGTACACAAGTAGATAGGAGGATATCTGACTTGGTCAACATAACATACAGACTCGATAATTAATAAAAGACCATTCAAAATACATCGTTAAAACAAGACTAGTTACAGACACTAAAAATGCATCAACATTCTCCACCAACTCCAACACTATCATTGTAACTGACAAAATAAACATACATGAATATAATATTAGATGATTTGATCATTGGTAAGGTAAAACGTAGAGCTCTTTTATAAATTCCACATTTATGCCAATATGGAAACAAGAAAAAGAAGAACACAAGATTTTCAGAATCGCCATAAAAAATCTATAAACTTGCAACATGTTTTATTATGTTAATACTTTTAGTAATCAAGTTGGTTTTAAGCCTATAATGGCTAACCACATACAAACTGGCTTTTACATTTTCCAGATAACTCATCAAATGATACACAGTTAGGATGGTATGATTTCAGGCAATCCCTGAAATAATAAAATATGTTAATATATTTGGATGATCCAAAATATAAATATAACAAAAAATAGAACCAAAAATGTTTCTGCCATGTGATGACGTATCTCAGTATGAGGCTCAACAGATGGGCTTTAGCCCGAATTCCCTTAGCATCAATACCTCATTCCTTCCATGCATCTACACTCATGTAGTACACAAGGCTACAATTTCAATTAAGTTCGTTGATGAAGTAAATCAATGAATGGCAAAAGTTGACTCGATTATATAAAATGTAAATTGATACTAAAATTTGGTATACGACAGAGGAGGTAGTGAAACCGCTCACCGGATGAAACGATTGTAGAAGATGACGGAGGCGGTGGATCGGTGGCGATGGCGGAAGGTGTATATTTGTTCGGCTTCATCTCTTTTCTCCTGCACTGCTTCTGAAATGCTAATGAAACCCTAATTCAATATATAACATTAAAGATGATTGGAAACTAAAAACATTGAAGTTGAAGAACCAACATAAACGCATGACGCTTGAACTCCAACGACTCAGATATTAAAATTCGCATTCATGAGATGAGATTAGGGAACGTCGACTACTGGAATTCTGCATTCAAATGGCAGATTAATGATATTTAATGGCTAATTTACGAAGAGATGGGTTGCGTAATTGACTGTGGTGTTGAAGGGAAAAAAGGGTAGAAAGGGAAAAGAAATGTGAAAATTAAGGGTTTTTAACTTGACTTTTGATATCCCATCTTAAAATTTCAAAGAAAATTACTCTTTTGTATATGGGAGATCTATTATATAGATATTATAGATTGTCGGTTAGTTTGCACAGCATCATCACGAAGTAAATTTAGTGCTTAGTAGATCGAAACCCTAGTTACTACAATCGTTTTAATTAAAGTAGATGACAGCAGACAACATATACTCATTTTCATCACTACTGATTGTGGATGGTACATTAAAGTTCCTTTCTAATATTTTATGATTAGCCACGTAGTATTCAACCGTAGAATAATCTTTAGTGCCACAATACAACGAATGAAAAAAAATCATCTTATATCTAGAAACAAATTAGATAAATGCAACTAAACATTTTTATTAATGTCACAGTAACTTTGGTTTTCTTATTGTTATGTTTTGTTCTTGTATTTTTTTGTTAGATTGGATTGATTCAAGATGGAAGATGATTATGAGGCACTATCAACAGGCCGGGTTGCCGGGTCAGACGACCCGGTTGCTGTTGGAGATGAGGTCTGTGTATTTGTGTTAACCGGGGTGTAGGTCGTATAATACGGTATTGGATGTGTTGGTTGAAGCGGGTTGTTCGAAAGTTGCACGCAATGTGTTTGATGAAATGCTTCAGAGAGACGTTGCGCCGGATGTGTTTAGCTTTTCGATTGTGATGAAAGGGTTGTGTAACGTTAATGAGGTGGATGCGGCGTGTGGGTTGTTGAGGGTATGACGAAGTATGGGTGTGTGCCGAATGCGGTTGTTTATCAAACATTGTTGCACGCGTTGTGTATGTTTGATCGCGTTGACGAACGGTTGAAGCTTTTTGAGGAGATGATACTCATGGGATGCATGCCAGATGGTGAGACGTTTAACGATGTTATTCATGGTCTTTGTAGGGCGAAACGGATTCACGAGGCTGCAAAGTTAGTTGATGGAATGCTTCTTCATGGGTTTAATCCGAATGCTTTAACTTATGGAGTTCTTATTCACGGGTTGTGTCGAACGGGTCAAGTTGAAGAAGCTAAAGCTCTTCTTAGCAAAGTCCCTGAACCGAATAGCTTCATGTTTAACATGTTAATTAACGGGTTTATATCGAAAGGGCAGTTCGACGAAGGGAAAGCGGTAATTAGTGATAGCATGTTTAGAAACGGCTGCCAGCCGGATATTCATACGTACAATACACTCATTCGTGGTTTATGCAAAACCGGGCGTTTAGTTTCAGCTCGTGAGTTGATAAATGAGATGACGTTAAAAGGGTGATAGCCGAACACCGCTACATACACAATCTTGATCGACGGGCATTTAAGGGATGAATGCTGATGTGGTTACTTATAATACTTTAATATCTTCGTATTGTAAAGAAAGCATGTTTGATGATGTGTATTTGCTTCTAAATAGAGGCGTTGCTAAAGGGTTTGTACCGAATGATGTAACGTGGTATATATTGGTATTTGGTTTCCAGTGTTGTTAAAGAGGTTGATGATTTACAGATAGATTTGTGCATCTGGAACGGTTTATAAGAGTTATAGAATCTTGTTTTGCTTTATTGGTGTCGGGAAGTTGTGTTATATATACTGTTGAAAATGGAGCTTTGAATTATATTGAAGGTTTGAAACCGATCGATGATTTGAGGGATCCAACATATGAAGAATTCGGTTGATTCATATATGACGGTTGACATTTTGGTATGTCGATTGAAGTCCATTAAGGCAAAGAACTCTGAATATCGATGCTCAATTGAAGAATCGCCAAAGATTATGAGTAGGTTTTGTATCTTAGACAGATTTCACACTTTCTGTATATAATTTGTTTAAAATTTGATGCTATTTAGATGATTGTCAATTGTATTGGGATGATTTTTTGGTACCGTAATGGATTAAAGTTTTGGCATTTTGTTTTCTATTTAGATGATTGTCAATTGTATTTTTTATGATTGTTACTCTAGTTCGTGAGGAAAAATAGTGAAAAAAAAAACTTCATGAAAAAATGCAAGTAGTGAAAAAAAGACATAAACTAGTAAAAAAATGGTAAATATGCAATTTTCTAAAGTTTAGTAAAATGAAGGGTAAAATAGTCTTTCTATAATTTAATTTTAATAAATTAAATCAAAATGGGTAAATTTGTAATAAAACTAGTTAATAGAGGGCAAATATGCAATTTAATTTTTGGCTCGGGTATATATGCAATTTCAAAGTTTTCTAAGGATAAATATGCAAAAAACCTTATAAAAAATCACGCATTTTCATTCTGACTTAACATTAAAATAAAAAATAAAATAGATTTATCAAGTTTTGTATAATTTTTTATTAAGTACTATAAATATACCTAAATTGCCAAAAATTGTAATCACAAGTTAATTCCACCTTTAGTCTTAGATCCCCAAAACCTAGGTGAAATAAAAAGGAAAATAAAATATTGCTTATTTTGAAGAAAAAAAATATTAAATAAAAAACTAACTTTAACATACAAACTAATTAAGTTTTAATATAATTTATATTATCAAAATATTAATCTATTTAATAAACTCTCTAACCTTAATGAAATGTTATTATAAACATTGGAGTGAATTTCAAGGATTGTCCTTTATCTTTATAGCCAATTTCAGGCGCTGTCCTTTGTGTTTAAAATTGACGAGGCACGGTTTATCCTTTGGCCCTAACCCAGTTGGTTTTTTCTGTTAAATCAGAACATGTGCAATGCACATGAGGGTGGTTTTGTCTTTTTACCCTATTATTTTAAAAAACCATTTAAAAGAAAAATATATATATATATAAGATATCATCATCAGCTCATTTCTTCCTCTCTACCATCACAACTACCATCTCCTCTTCCACCACCACCACCGTAACCGCCTTCAAGCACCACCACCGCAACCTTCTTCCACCACTCATCCTCTCTCTGCCTCTCTCTCTCTCTCTACACTACGCCACCCCCACAGCCGGAGATCCGCCTTCAAGCACCACCGCACCACCCACACAGCACCACCGCACCACCAGTTCACCACCACACCTTCAGATGGTGAGTTTTGGGTTTGAAACACACACTTCACTACTAGAAAAAACACCTTTCTTGACATGCATTGCGTGTCATAAAACGGTCTTTATGACACGCAAATGCGAGTCGTTGATTGAGGAGTCATAAAATTGACATGACATGCATTTGTGTGTCATGTTTTTTTGACACACATTTAATGACACACATTTAATGACACACATTTATGACACACATTTAATGACACGTATTCATAACACTCAGTTTATGAGACATTTTAATGACACTCATTTTATGACACACATTCATGACAAGCATTTATGACACATACGTATGACATTCATTTACGCATGTCATGCTTTTAATTGTTTAATTTTTTTTATAGAATTATTAATTTACGGTGGATACATGTATAATAACAAAAACAATAAATCTTTTTCATAAAACAAATACACACATATATATTTATATATACCAAAACAATCCATTACATAATTATATGTCAAGTATACTACGAATATTTTAACGTTAACAAAAAAAATCGTTTGTCAATACATCGTCAACACCTAAAATACGATTTGTCACTTAAAATAGAGGTAATCGCATAAGTCAACCAATCTTCGCGAATGCCATCCATATCCGCAGCCGAGTATTCCTCTACTATTTTCCCAACCTGAGACAATAATTAAATAAAATAACTCTTAAAAATCAGAATTTAATCCTAATATATGAATTTAAGCATTTGTTTGGATATATAAGTACATATTTCTCTAATATACAGACTAAAATATGCCTAAACTTACATTATCATTGTCAAGTATTTCAACTCATTCGTAAGCTATCTCCTTCATGAACTTCATCACATAGTAGCCGCATTCAGTACCTTATGGTTGACGTGGACACTACACAATTAAAAATATCAAGAAATGTGAAACCATTGCGATTTAAGTTTAGACTAAAGGGTTTCAATATTTACAATATCATTACAGTCACAATTTAAATAAGGGATTAAGTGCTTACCCTAGCGTTAATCCCTATGAGTTTAACCATTATATTGGCACCACTTCGTGAAGCATACACGGCCATTGCCCTATAAAAAATCAAAATTATATCAAAGTATATTCCAACTCTTTTATCATCAATTATGATACCTTGTATTACTTAGATATCAATAATTTGCCTCAACTGCTCATGGACACTTCTAGGCTGTAATGAATCAAGATTATAGCAAGTAGTTGTTTTCAGGCTTAGTACTGCCAACACCCAATGGTTTCTTCAAAATCCAAAATCCAAAATTCAATCAAAATAAATTAAGATAATAGGTCTTTACGAATACTTATTTAAAAGGAAATCAAACCCGGGATTGTAGTGCAATAGGATGATGTCATTACTCTTTCGTTAATACAATCGATCTGCAACCGCTCTACTTGCATCCTCGATGTGTTTGGGTTTGGGTTTGCGTTGATCAACCCGCGAAATTGTAAACCGGTTCATAAAACATATTCCACGATCATGTAGTTGCTCTTTCTTAATTTGCTCATACAGGAACCTGCAGTTAACATACATAAACCGAATCAATAAAATAAATTTTGTTTTACGAACGGTAATTTATACTAGATATAGGCACTTACATTATATAAGAAGTGATGACAGCACAGGTCAGCTCGGTGAATGTAAAAACCGCTTCAAAATCATCACAATTTAAGTACATGTAACTATCATGCCCAAATAGATTGTACTCACACGCTAGTTTTCTAGAATCCCCCTTTGAAAGTAATGCACTATCGACTAAATGTGCACTCATCGTCAAAACTCCACTTCTTTCCATTCTAACCCTTTGGTTCCTTTGTGCTCTCGTCGTGTTTTTTCCTTGATTCTCTTTTGCCTTTTCCTCGACACGTTCTCTTTTCCCTTTGAATTCTTTCTTGTTTTCTCCTTTTTCACCAGGTCTTTTTCAATTAGTTTTTTGTTTTCTTCAGCAGGATTTCTTGGCCGTTTCTTTTCATTCTTACTTTCTATTTCTTTTTTTGTTTTCCTCGGCAGGTTTTCTCTTTGGTTTCGCCACCACTTTTTCCTAGAAATAAATATATACAAGTTCTTTAAATTAGACCTCATGTATAAATATAAATAATTTCTTTAAATCTACATAAATGATGTTACCATGTCAGAGTATCGAATGACTAGATGTCTCGGCCAACTTAGTATGTGCCCCACAGCTTTATTAAATATCATAGCATTATATGACGAACTCAGAGGTATATTACAAGGAAGATGGACCAGGAGTGTTATCAGCTTTCTATACTGAAATTAACATGAAATATGGTCCAAGCATAGGTTGATTTTCTAACCCTATCCAGCAAATCAACTTTTAATATTGAAGCTATATGATAATCCTATTTTTTCACTTGATTACATATAGCATGTGTCCAGCAATAAAAAACTAATAGCAAAAAGGAAAACATTATTACTTTACACATGGAAAAAAATAAAATGAAACGATCAAATGCAAGCAGATCCAAAATTCATCAAAATTAAAAATCAATAAAACCTCAAAAGTCAATGTGTGGGACCAAAATTGATAAGATTTACCTGGTTACCAACAAGGCCATCAGTAGCAACGTGTTCTCTAGAATCCATGATAACAAGTGACGATGCTCAGTGACTTACAAATCCAGGCGAGCGTGCCAATCCATCATAGCTATAGTATATCTTCCCACCTTTCCCCAGAAACAATGGCCTGATTTCATACAAAACAACCAAAACTAAAAAAAAAACGTGAATAAATCTACAAATCTCGTAATTTTCATACCAGTTTCATTATGATGGTGGTTGTCATGGTCGAGATCTAATCTCTGAATCGAAGCTTCAAGGAATTTTGAGATCCAGATAGAGTGAGAGATAGTAGGATTTGAAAGATTATTTGGGATGTTCAACTTACGTTATGAGAATGAGAGGGAATTTGAGTTTTTGAGGAAGAGGGAAAATTGGGCGGAGAATAATTTTAGATGATTAAATTTCAGGGAGAGAGTCAATATCTGGGAGGGAACTTCGATTATTTTAGATAGGAGTATCCTTCAGAATTAGGGATGGCAATGGGTCGGGTTTGGGACGGGTTTAGGTAATCCCAAACCCAAACCCGGTTAGTTAAGCTTGTCCCAAACCCGTCGGGTTTCTAGCGGGTAAATACCCGTCGGGTATCGGGTATACCCACTGGTTTCGGGTAAACCCATTAATTTAAAAAGATTACTAGTTGGGTATACTCATCTCAAAACACATTGGGTATTTATCGGGTAACTACTAACCGGTTAAATTTTGTATTGTCATTTTAAAAATATACATCAAATAACTACAATGTATATGGAATAAAATACCTATATGTGTAAAAAATGGATGAATCATATATATACATATTTAATAATATAAAAGAAATTATATCGGGTATACAATCGGGTAAACGGGTACATTTTATCGGGTAATTGGGTCGGGTAAACGGGTATATCACTAAATCCCAATCCCGCGAAAAAAATAAAAACTATTCCCAAACCCGATTAACTGACCCCAAACCCGTCCTAAATGTGTCGGGTTTCGGATTTACCCAGCGAGTTTGGGTTTGATTACCATCCCTATTCAGAATGAGGAAAAATGGTAATGAGTATTAAAATTAATTTATTTTAACTTATATTATGATTAATTTGCTTTTGAAAGTCATTTAATTAAAATTGTTACTCATTCTTTTACATATCACTTTGCTTTTGAAAGGCAACATAGATGGATTGATCTTGTCTAATTAAGTCTTCACAATTTAAGTACTCTAATGTGAAAAACTCACATGAAGCACATATCATAGTTATTAAAAGCCCTCGCTTCATGCGCCTAAGCGCATTTTCCAGGCGAGACCCACTAATTGCGTTTTTAGTCCCTAGGCGCTCGCTTCAGCTCTCAAGGCGCACTAAATACCGATTTATTCTCTCTCTTACTATTTAATACAAAATTATTGATCTTCTCCACAATATAAGCTTCCACAATGCTGATCGAAGCAACTTTCCTCCAGAGATTCTGATCCAGTTTAAAACTTTAGAGATTTCGAGGTTTTGTAATTGCATTTATATCTTCACTATTTTAAGACGTTTGGTGCTAATTAGATGATATTACTGTTATTCCATAGATAACAGTTTTGTGTACCGCAAGGGGCTGGGGATTCATTTAGAGTAAGTTTTGGTGTGTGTTTCTTTTAATTGGGCCGTATTGTTAGTTTTTGAGGATGTGTGTTGTTTAAGGGTGTTGCGGTAAAATTAGGGGTGTAAAGGAGGCGGAGCTACGCGAGATCTACTCGGGATCGGCTCAGTAAAATACCTGAGCGAGTCGAGCCTGAAGTAAGACTCGTCCAGTCGTTTAGTTGTCAAGCCTGATCTCGAGCTTTACATACAAAGTCACAAATTTTATATTATATATATAATATATGTACTATTTTAAGTTGGGAGTCGAGCTCTAGCCGAGCTTTGGCTTGTTTAAGCTATTTAAGCTAGCTCATTTCACTATTAGAAAACACAAGAGTTTGGATGGTTGAAAACTTTGTTCTAGGCTGGTCATAACCTAAAAAGCCCAAAAAAGTGCTTTTCGTATTTACAAACCAGTTAATCGCCTAAAATATTACGATTTTGACGATTATAAATGGAGCCCCAAAAAATGGTTTTTTTTCCGGCTAAAGATTAGTCTAGCTCAAAAAATGAGGTATTTTTCATGTAGTATTTTGTAAGCTATTTTAGGAAACCGACTAAAAATATGTATGTATGTATGTATGTATGTATGTATGTATGTATGTATGTATGTATGTAAATGTATATGTATATGTGCAAAAACATTGGTCGATCGAGTTTGACGTACGTTATTACTAATATAGCGTGTAACAGGTTCATTAAGAGTCATCATAACTATTAGAGTGAAAAATTGGATATGGAAAGATGTGGGTGGGATGAGAAATCATGAGAGACCGGCGAGAACATCGCCTCGTCGATAGGGTACCTTTCAAAACCAACACCAAACGCATGGCCATATCTCAAAACCACTATGACGAGCCTAACTATAAGGAGCTTGAACCTAAAAACAAGCCCGTTAAGTAAACTAGTTCGAGCTCAACCCAGCTCATGAGCCTAAACGAGACATTGTTAATATAATTTTTATTAATATATTAGATATATATCACTTTTCATAAGTCCGTACAATTTTTTCTTTTTAACAATTTTCAAGTTTTTCCCATTATTTGCTATTGGAAATTAACCATGATGTCCATATTACATAAACAATAACTGCTATAGGAAATTAACCCTTATGTTTATATAATATTTTTTTTATTACGCTAAAAAGACGACACACAAAAACAGTTTCATAAATTTATTAAATTTTGTACAACCATGACATTTTTTTTCTTGACACGCATTTAAATGTCATAAAATAAGCGTGTGTCATTATTCGCGTGTCAAGATATATCTTGTCATTTTATGACGCTAAAAGCATGACACACAAAAAAGTGTGTCATTAATATATTGAATTTTGTAAAACCATGACATTTTTTTTCTTGACAAACACTTTCGAATGTCATAAAATGAGTGTGTGTCATTGTTTGCGTGTCAAGATGAATCTTGTTTTTTTTATGACGCTAAAAACATGACACACAAAACAGAATGTCATAGATTTATTAAATTTTGTAAACCATGACATTTTTTTCTTGACATACGCTTTGGAATGTCATAAAATATGCGCGTGTCATTGTTCGCGTGTCAAGAAGAGTGTATTTTCTAGTAGTGCTTTCTATCTCTCCTCTCTCTGTAGATCCGCCTTAAAACACACACTTTCTATCTCTCCTCTCTCTATAGATCTCCTACACCACCACCACCTGATGCCACCCACCCCCACATCAACATCGCACCACCTCCACACTACCAACTGCCACCACGTCTGGGTTGGATCCAGACGCACTTCAGAATCATTTGCAATGAAAAAACGGTTTGGTAGCCATGAGTCAAGCCATGGTTCCAGTCATCATCTTCCCCAAATATGAACCCTAATTCGCCCCTTTCGATTTCACGTCAAATTCGAGTTCCATGATCACATTTTATGGATAAAACCTTAGGGCTTTTGATTGGAAAATGAAAACGAGTAGAATGGTGGCTAGCTCACCTCAAATCGGTGCACTAATTATGATGGTTTCTCGCCGGAAAAGCTTGCAACGGCGGCGGCAATAACAACAAAGCAGGGTGTGATTTCGCACAGTGGTTGCCGGATTGTTTGGAAAAAAAAACGATGAGGCTCCTCACCGCGTCTACCCCTTGTTCCAGCACTTTATCTATCTGTTGTTTTTGTTTTTGTGAAGATTTTTTTTTGGGGTACTAGGTTTTATCTAATGTTGGTCAACAATGAGGGCTTTTATTTTTGGGCTTCTCTGATATTGAGAGCAGTGGTTGTTGATGGTGACAATGGTGGTGTGGCGGTGATATTAAGAGTGGTGGTGGAGAGAGGTAGAGAGAGAGAGGGCAGCGAGATGGAGGAGTAGAGAGAGAAAAGGTTTTGTTTTTTTATATATTCATTAGTTTTATGTTTTATTAGTTTTCTAATTTTTGTTTGTTAGTTTTTTAAATAAATTAGTTAAAAGACTAAACTACCCTTGTGTTATCTGATTTAACAGAAAAAATTAACTGAGTTAAGGCTAAAGGACAAACCGTGCAACAATCTGAAACATAAAGGACAAAACTCATCAATTTTTAACATAAAGGACAGCGCCTGAAATTGGCTATAAAGATAAAGGACAAAACTTGAAATTCACTCTAAACATTGGCTATTGTTCATGACTAGATGATTAGAGGATGGGGTATTTGCGACCGAAAATGATCGCTATCTTTAGCGCCTTACATGCAACATAAATTAGAATAGTTGCAAAATTAGAGATGTGCAACCATTCGGTCACAAGACAGTCACATAATTTACGGTTGTTTAAAATCGAACGCAAAAAGATTGCTAAATTTAAGTAGCAGAGTATTTGAATTTGCACAAAGTAAGTTGTAGGTCTGGCTAGGGGAGGATCTAGTCGCCTAATCCTTGTGTACAAACCAACCCGGTTGTGCGGAATCCAACCGAGATAGCAAACCGAGATAGAACACGCAAATAATCAACACACAAGACTCAACGATTAACACCACTTGTATTAAACGTATGAAAGGTCCAGTTACAGCGTAATGTTTACAAATCAGTCTTGCAAACTCTCTCTAGTGTGTGTGTGTGTTCCTTATCTGTCTGGGTGTCTAACTTCTCGAAGTGAACACAACACACGGGTATTTATACCCAAACCAGCAGGTCTGGTCGAAGGATCAGATAAGATGATCGAAGGATCATCTATCGATCAGAATCAGCTCGAATGATCAACATGTACCACGAAAGATGTGATCTTTCGTGGTGCATCCATCGAAGGTTATCTTTCGAGCAGGTCATCGAAGGATATAGGCAAACCTTCGATGACACATCCTTCGACCCACCATCTTACAAACATAATGTTGACTGTTTGGCCAAGTCAAACCGGAGGATGGTTGACTTGGTCAAACTTACAAGACTAACAAAGACATCGTTCAGTAACAAGACAAAATACAGACAAAGTACAGACACAAGTGCACCAATAAACTCCACCTTGGCTGTAGCTTTGTCTCGATCTTCGAGATAGTTTTGTCTTGATCTTCATTCTTGTAGGTCCTTCGTGTCTTTAAGTCTTTGACTTCTTTTCAAGTCTTCAATGTCGGAGGATCTTTAAAGTCTTCACGTCTTGAAAGCAGAAAGTGTATCAACAAACTCCCCGTTTCATATAGGAAGTGTGTTAACAAACTCCCCCTTAACATAAGCTCCCCCTTGAGTTATGCTCGTGAATGTCTTGATCTTTACAACTTGAGATCCTTGTGGTGTTGATGATGGCCAGCAGCAACTCGATCATCTTTGTCTTTTGAGTGCCTTCACGCTGTGTCTTCATTCCGAGGCTTGTCATCGACCATGTTCTCCTTGCCTTTAGAATCTGCACATGCAAGAAATCTAAACGCGTAATGAGAACAACTGCTTGGAATATAGTAAACATAAACAAACGACACACGTGTGACCATTGTTTAATCAAACACCGTCCGACAGTTTGAAAGTTTAACAAATTTATCAATTTTAGTTTTTAACTTTCAAAACTTGCAAATTTCGACCGTTTATGAAGATTTAGTCGATTTGGTTTTCGTTCAGGTTTCAGGTAACGAAGACTCGAGCTCCAACATCGTACGATCGAAAATAAGATAGAAATAAAATCTTTTTGGCTTTTAGAAAGTTTATATTAAAACACACTTAAAATCTTTTTGGTATTTTTGAATATTTCAAATGTAAAGACTGAAAGCAGTAAATAAATATTTACAGACATTCTTTTTGCGAGTTTCGAGGGTAAGAGAATCATATCAGTGTACGGTCATGCCAGAACGCTCTTGTTGTTCAATTAGTTAACATTAAGATAAGCATCCTATAACAATTATCGGTATTGTTGTCCACTTAAGCTCAACTTATCAGATGTAATCATGGCGAGGGGATACGTTAAGGTATGATTTATACTTACCGACCGGTGTTCATCCACATCACGACACATTCCCGTATCAAGGTATGCACGAGGGTTCATCTTACCGGTGAGTATACCGATTATCATCTGTTTGACCGTATATGATGTGAGATTCTCACTTATTTTGATTTGAAAACAAGCCCTATGTGATAGAATCACTTATTGATGAGGAACTTGATTTTCAGATGCATGAGGGCACAGGAGCAAGTCCGTGAACAGGTCAGTACTTTCGTACAGCAGAGAGACGAACTTGACTCCCGGATAAATGTGATATTTTATCACTTATTTGTTTGGACATGTGATTGTTTATCACTTATTGAGGTCGAATGCAATATGTACACGTATGTATAGTATCATGGAAGATCTAGACTTGCGTCCCCGTTATTATTCGGTAAAAGATACAACCATGATACCCAGATGATAAGCAGCATAAAGACCGAATATTTCAGAACCTCGGCAATCTCTCAAACGAAATTTCGGTACCAAGACCATATGCCAATGAATGGTTCCCACCTGGTCTTCAGTCGATTTAAGTTTATATCACCCTGCACACTTTAAAATGATTGTGAGCCTACCGATACATCTTATATAGAGCTGCTTATTGTTTTTTTTTATTTAAGATTTAAAGAGGTTTAGACAGACCACTGATGTACTATCATTTTCTCTTTTGCTCGCCAGGAAACTCATTTTTGCTTTTCTATTGTTTTTGAGTTTTTGAAATTTTTCGATGTTTTTGGATTTTCAAATTTGGATTTACTCCCCCTAAAATCAATAAACTAAGACAGATTTAAAAAAACAAAGGTATTTACAAAAATGATTTTCCGATGTTGGTTTTACTCTTGCTTGACCTTAATGCCGTTTACCAATAATAAATAGTCAAATATTGATTTGTCAAAAGCTTTGGTAAAAAGGTCGGCACGTTGGTCATCGGTGTGGACGTAAGCAACATCGATTAGCCTTTTCTCAAAGCAATCACGTATGAAGTGATACTTAATTTCGATGTGCTTAGTCTTTGAATGCTGCACAGGATTTTTAGTGATCTGTAAGGCAGCAGAATTATCAACGTAAATAGGAGTAGTTAGGAATTCAAAACCGTAATCACGCATTTGTTGTTGTATCCACAGGACTTGGGAGCAACAACTTGAGGCAGCAATGTATTCAGCTTCGCATGTTGATGTAGCGACGCACGTCTGCTTCTTGCACTGCCATGTGACTAGGCGATTTCCCAAGAACTGACATCCAGCCGTTGTGGATTTGCCGTCGATTTTGCATCCGCCAAAATCAGAATCACTGAATGCGATCAAGTCAAAGTTATTATCCCTAGGGTACCATAGACCGGTGTCAGGGTAACCCTTCAAATAACGAAAAATCCTTTTTACAGCTGCAAGATGTGAGGCCTTCGGGTTCACTTGATATCTGGCAAGCAGGCACGTTGGGTACATTATATCCGGTCTTGATGCTGTGAGGTACATAAGAGATCCGATCATCGCGCGGTAGTATGAGGGGCTAGTATCTTGTCCCTTCAAGTCTGGAGTAATTCCATGATTTTGTGGTAATGGGGTACCGATGGGCGTTGCATCAGACATCTGGAACCGGCTCAAGATGTCACCAACATATTTAGTCTGATGGATGAATATCCCAGACTCAGTTTGTTGTACTTGTAGGCCCAAAAAGAAAGTCATTTCCCCCATAGCACTCATCTCGAATTTATCCTGCATCACACGCTCGAAATCCCTACACAAAACATCATTAGTAGAACCAAAAATAATATCATCAACGTATACCTGTACCAGTAGAAGATCTCCATCTTGTTCTTTGATGAAAAAAGTACAATCGATAAGACCTCTGCGAAATCCATTCTCCAGCAGATAATTAGATAAGGTTGCGTACCAAGCTCGCGGTGCTTGATGGAGACCATAGAGAGCTTTGTTGAGCAACCAAACCCGATCGGGATGGATAGGATCTTCAAAACCTGGAGGCTGTTCGACGTACACCTCTTCTTCTACCACACCATGTAAGAATGCACTTTTCACGTCCATCTGGTATACCTTGAAGCCTTTGAATGAGGCATAAGCCAGAAAAATCCGAATGGCTTCTAGACGTGCAACAGGTGCATATACTTCGTTGTAGTCGATCCCTTCAATCTGACGAAAACCTTGAACGACTAATCTTGCTTTGTTTCGAATAACGATTCCACGGTCATCCTTTTTGCATTTAAAAACCCAACGGGTACCAATCTTCTTGTAACCAGCAGGTTTCTCTACGAGTTTCCAGACACCAAGCTTCTGGAATTGTTGCAGTTCTTCCTGCATTGCTTCAACCCATGAGCTATCTTTCAAAGCATCTTTCCAAGTTCTTGGCTCTTCCTGTGAGATATAACACGCGAAAGACCAATCATTTTGCTGACCAGATTCTCGGATAGTTGCATACAAGCCTGCATTGTTGTTGTTTCGCAACATGTTTCTTGTTTGAACGCCACTTTGTACATTTCCGATGATGTTTTGTTGAGGATGGGTATTATGAATCCTTGTTTCTGGATTATCTTGAACTGGAATATTTGTACCCAGATTGTTGAGATTGAGATCAACAATCAATTCAAGGCCCGGAATTGACGAAGAGGATGATGCAGTAGCTTCAGCTGTTCTAGGTACATCCACTGGAGGAGTACCCTCTGAAATACCATGAACTGCTGTTGGAGCTTCTTGATCTGCATCTAGAAATTCATCATCCTCTGAAGATTCGTTCAATTCGGAAGCATCATGAAAATCCTCATTGTCGAGAGCATTATTGTTCACCGAAGATGGTTCTTGATTGACAATAATGGGACGAACCAACGGTGAATCTGTTGCATTATCACTCTCGAAAAACATCCTTGCCGCAGCATTTTCTTCAACTGCTTCAACATTGATCGAATTGAAAAAGTCATCGTACTCAAACATCCAAGGCTGACCAGGATTTCTAACCGGCAACGTGTGCCTTTGTACTCTGACTTCAGACCATTCCTCGACCCTTTTAGTCTCTAGATTCCAGACTCTCAAGTTTGGGGTGGAATACCCAAGAAAGTATCCCTCAATTGCTCTTGCCCCGAACTTTCCATTAGGATCGATTATCGTGCAAGGAGCTCCAAACGGTTCAAGATATGACAAATCTGGTTTTCGTTTGTTAATAAGCTCAAAGCAGGTCTTGTTGTGCCTTTTGACTGTAAGGACTCGGTTCAATGTATAACATGCAGAGGCCACAGCTTCAGTCCAAAATGGAATCGGCAATTGTGACTCTACCAACATAGTCCTAGCAGTCTCGATCAATGTGCGGTTCTTACGTTCAGCGACGCCATTCTGTTGAGGAGTGTAAGCTGCACTAAATTCGTGAAGAATACCTTTTGAAGTGCAAAACTCCGCCATGGCATGATTTTTGAATTCAGTACCATTGTCGCTACGTATCCGCCTAACCTTCAAGTTATAGAGATTCTCAATCTGAATGATCAAGTTTTTGATAATACCGAAGGTTTCACTCTTATGTGCCATGAACGCCACCCAAGAAAATCTTGAATAATCATCAGTTATCACGAGGCAATATTGATCATTCCTAATGCTTTTGTGCTTGACAGGACCGAACAAATCCATGTGCAAACGTTCAAGAGGAACAGCCACCGTGTTGACTTTCTTTGTAGGGTGTCGCTTCTTCGTTTGTTTTCCTTTCTGGCACGACACACAGACGTCTTGAAGATGGAAATTTTTAAGAGGAACACCATTCACCAATTCATTTGATACCAAATGATTCATTTTGCGTAAGTGAATGTGACCCATTCGTCTGTGCCAAGAGATTGTGTCTTTTTCTGTGGCTTTAGAAACGAAACATGTTGCTTGTGCAGACGTTGTGATAGCTTGGCTCATATCAAGGACATACAAATCATTTATCCTTGGAGCCGACAAGAGAATCCATTCTTTTGGAATTTTGAAGTCGGGTTTCAGCACATAACATCCATTTGCATCAAAGTGTACTGAGAACTGCTTGTCACAAATTTGAGAAACACTAAGAAGATTGTGATCAAGTTGTTG
The DNA here is from genome assembly GCA_030545235.1 of Helianthus tuberosus. Lineage (NCBI taxonomy): Eukaryota > Viridiplantae > Streptophyta > Magnoliopsida > Asterales > Asteraceae > Helianthus > Helianthus tuberosus. The sequence goes on along the minus strand of JARYGA010033911.1, from coordinate 18,916 downwards.
CACAAAGTTGATCTTGTCAAAGCTAACAACCCCGTTGGAAATCATTCCTTCACCCGTTATATATCCGCCCTTATCTCCAGCAAAAGCAACATAACCTCCTCTAATAGATTTGACGTCGTAGAGAAGCTTCATGTCGCCTGTCATGTGCCTGGATGCCCCACTATCAACAATCCAAAGACTACTGATAGTTCCTCCTGGAACACCCTGCACATGAACTCACATAATTAGTTGGAGATGGGGACCCAAGCCATTGTGGTCTTGGGTCTTCCATTTTTATCAACAACAATAACTTCCACCTTTTGATGATTCGGAAATTGTGATGGTCCCCCTGATTCAGTAACCGTTTTTGGTTTCCAGGTCTGTTTTGTTATACCAGTGTTATTCTTTGAAAACTTAACTTCATGGTTGTCTGAAGTTTTTAAATTGTTTGGTTTGACAGAAACAGATGGTTTTTGAGCCACATTGGTTTTAACCGCCTTTTCAATTTTCTTGACCTGTTGGCGTTTCTGTTTCTTTTCCCTTTCTTTTACAAGTCGGGGATCTTGTTTTACAGAAACAGATCGCTTGCGGTCAGTTGGGCCACGGGGATCATCAACTATGCCTTTTTGTTTATGAAGATACGGGCAATTTCGAACGATATGCCCGATTGTTCCACATTCAAAACATGATCTTCGTTCAACAAACCCCGAAGTATCATGTGGTCGTCTTGCCGATGATGAACTTTGTGATCTCGAGGTATTAGGTTTTGAACAACTTGGTTCATTCCTTTTCATCACTGTTACTTTCTGGACAAAATCTAAATTAGATTGATTTTCAAACTTTGCAATTTTGTCCGTTCCCTTAGATTTCATAAAGTTCACATTCTTCTTTTTCTTCTGATTCGGCTTCCTTTGATTTTGAGTCGGTGCCTTACCTTTGGGTTTGGTATGATTTTGCTGTTTTTCCACTGTTGGTAATTTCTTGTTCTCAAATTGTTTTCTAACTTCAGCCTTTGGGATAGGAGGACACTGTGTGACTGTAACATGTGGTCCTGTCTTTCCCAAAAACTTACTTGTAGAATTTTCAAAGACTTTACTGATTAAAGATTGATTAACATTTTTAATAGGAAAATCTTTGTCTGAATAGATTTTATCATCACCAACAAGAGTGTACAGCAAATCCACACTCTCCGACTCTTTCTCAGACGAGGACTCAATTGCAACAGTCTTAGCGGGTTTTGCAGGAGGATCACACAGAATATGATTCTCAAGAGGTATGTCCTCTTCGTTTATCACCGCATCAGACTTTGCTGAATCAGTATCATCAGACTCATCATCAGAAGAATCAACATCCTCAACCACAACTGGAGGATCCTGATTCTGTTCAGCAGTTACAAATGTATCTGCTGACACATCTGAATCTGACGATACTTCTTTCTTGTATCCGAGCGCTGCTGCAAATTCCTCAACGTCCAAAGGAACAGATGGCTCAAAGTGAGTCCTATACTCCTCATCAGGCAAAGCATCAAAATTGTTTCTCACGGGTGGTGGACATTTCTTGTAACCTATGCATGTGACATCCCGTTTCTCTTTCTGAACATCAATGATGTGATCCAACACATAGCTAGAGCTCAAATAACTGTCTAACTTGAGTCGGATCGCCTCACTTTCAGTTTTGACACAAGCCATTTCCTTTTGCATTACCTCAAGGCGAGTGATATACAAGTTTATGTCAGTTTGTTTTCTGGAAACCATTTTAGTCAACTCAGTTTTATCTTTCTTTAACGTTTCAATCATTGACTTAAATTCCTTTTCATGGTTTTCATAAAACATATTGGCTTCAGTGCACTTTGAAAGATCAACGGTCAATTTCTGATTATGAATGAATGTCACATCATATTTCTCTTGCAAAGCCTCATGTTTGCCTTGCAATTCACACCACTTATCATTCACTAAGACATGTTTGTCTTGCAATTCAAACAAACTAGCTTGTAAAGCATCGTGTTTGCCTTGCAACTCAGACATGTTTGCTTCCAAATCAGCACATCTAACATGCAAACTATCACAGTTATTACAGCTAACAGAAGTGGGTTCATCGACACATACCTGACTTGATGAACTGTCGACATTCGCCATAAAGGCTGAATGGAGAGAAGACGAAGAATAAGCAGCTTGATCCACCAAAATAGATCTTCTTTGAATTCCTGCTGCAGCTTCCTCCAAAAGTTCATCAATATTTGCATCGACTGACGCACTTGATGTGTCATCCACATGATCATCGCCTGAAGCGGAGGACTCTTCATCTGAACTTCCACTGTACCCAGAGCTGTCTTCATCTTCAGAAGATTCAACACCATTGGTGGAAGATTCTCCACCACTGGCGTGCTTAAGATCATTAACCACTTCAGCAAAACAAGCTGTTCCATCTGGAGCATCGTTTCCCAACTGAATAGACCAGTCACAACCTTCATCTACTTGAACCACAAGTGCCTGGTTGGCATTTGATGGTCCAGCTTGGCTTTGGTTGTTGACAGGAACCAACGTACGAACATTGTTCCTGTTCTGGTTCTGCTGGTTGCCTTGACCTCTGAAGGGGTTTTGGTTCCCATGTTGAGATGGTCTTGTACATTCACGCTTGAAATGACCACGTTCCCCACAATTGAAGCACTTGACAGCCTGTTTATCGAACCCATACTTGGTGTCTTTCTTGCTTTCCAAGCTGGTTCGGCCAGTTCTCTCCATGAAATCCTTTGCTCGCCTAACAGCACTTGCAAAGGCCCACTTGATATCCATCATCTCCATCTCCTCTTTATCTATCTGCTGATAGTCTTCTTGTGTCAGATTAATGTTGCCAATCTGACCTTCCACTAACCCACAGTATGCGCTCACCAAAGTGTTAAGCAGCTCCATGTGTTCCTTTGCTACTTCCACACTAACTTTAGAAAAGCTTGAGGTGTCGAGCCGTACTGTATTTGGCTTTGATTGTTGACCAGCAGATGATGTGCTTCCATAACATGCTTGCTGTTGAGGAGGAAGCGGATTCCCGTACATGTCTGTTGGTACGGTAGATTGAGGAGGAAGTGGATTCCCATACATGTCTGTTGTTGCGGGAGATCGAACTGGTAAAGGATTTCCGAACATATCAGTTGGTCTGAGAGGTCGTTGCTGTTGTGGTGCTGATTGAGGGACTGGTTCCAGCAGATTTCCATACATGTCTGTCTTTGGAGGCACCGGAACTTGGATAGTATTGCCATACATATCTGTGCTAGTCACAAAGGCTGTTTGAATTGGAGCGTGTGAAGACGGTTTTGTAGAAGTACTAGAAGTTCCAAAATACATTTCAGGATTTTGAGGCACTAGAACTCTTTTTGCCTTGAGAGTTTCTTCCTGATTCTTGTTTTCCAGGATTTGAACGAAGTCGTTGAAGCTCGTTGTGGCTAAAGTACCATTGTACTTCATGATTTCCAAGAAAGTATTCCACTGAGGTGGCAATGCATCTGCAAACCTTTTCACAATCTCTACAGGAGTTGTAACAACCCCAAAATTTGTCAATTCGGTCAACAGATGATTGAATCGACTTGTCAAATCACCTAACGACTCATTCTCCATACAAGTAAAACCATCAAACTCTTTCTTCAGCAGTTCTTTTCTCAATTGACGTGTTGCTTCATTTCCCACGCCCCTTGTCTTCAACGCGTCCCACAACCTTTTTGTAGTCTTGTAACTGACGAACTGATGATAAATATCTTTACTCAACGCCTGAGTAAGAATGGCGTATGCCTTCTTTTCTAGATCATAGACTTTCTTCTGATCTTCCGTGAGATCTGCAAACGTAGCAGCAGATGATGCGGCAACCTCTATTGTTTGATCGAAATCAGTAATAAACCGCAACCACAATTCTGTATTTTGACCAAGAACGTATGTATGAAATCTATCAATCCATCCTGGATATTCATACAAGTGCATCAACTTTGGAGGTCTATTCAAACTTCCAGTTTCGCTTTCGCTTAAAAGAATGCTTTGAACACTTGGAACTTGATTTGATACAAATGCCCATTGACCGGTAGAAATTGCATTAGCTTGAGAAGATACCGGTGCGGAAGATGACGGAGTACCAAAATACATATCTGTATTTACCAAAGTATTCCATCTTGGATTCATTTTTGATCAAGGACCAGCCGAAAGATACCTGTTCGAAAGACTTGAAAAACACAAACTGTTAAACACAAACAGACTAAGGATCAAAAGATCAACACCTGTTCGAAAGATCAACAGGGTTCGAAAGATCACTGTTGAGTTTCGAACAATGTTTTCGAAAGATTCTCCAACGAAGGATCCTTATCCTTCGAAAACGTACTGTAGACCGAAAGATGAACACTGTTGAGTGTCGAACAATGACTTCGAAAGACTCCCCAGTCGAAGGATCCTAGTCTTTCGAAAATGAGCAGAAGACCGAAAGATGTATGTTTCGAAAATATTCCTTGGAACGAAAGATAAGTCTCACACTTCGAAGGATGCTCGAAGGATGACTATCTGTCGAACCTCCTTTGGTCGAAAGATGATCTTTCGACTTCGAAGGATATCTTTCGATCGGTTCTGACACAGTTGACAACGGGTGACAGGTTGGTGAAAAGTTGACGGGTTGGTGAGAACTTTCGGCAGAAAGTATGTTCAGACCATATCTTTCAGGTCTGAGCATGCAGGTTTTTCACCAACCGGGTAATGATCCCAATATTTTAATCAAAATACACTTTCCAATGCACAAACAAGTTTCAATATTCAAATTTTAAGATCAAAGAGTGTAAATTTTATGAAGAACACAATGAAGACTTCAAGAACACCACCTAGAAAAATAAGAATTTCGGTGAACCGAAACTCTCCAAACACACGATTTTGCTAAAAAGTTTAACAAAAACCCATGACTAACATGTAAACATGAAAAATATCAAGGTTTTTAACAAAACACTAAGCAAAAACAGCAAGATTTTCCAGAAAATATAAACTTCAAACACCCGGAAAACACCCGAAAACACTCGGTTTTAACAAGGAGAAGAGCCAAGGCTCTGATACCACTTGTAGGTCTGGCTAGGGGAGGATCTAGTCGCCTAATCCTTGTGTACAAACCAACCCGGTTGTGCGGAATCCAACCGAGATAGCAAACCGAGATAGAACACGCAAATAATCAACACACAAGACTCAACGATTAACACCACTTGTATTAAACGTATGAAAGGTCCAGTTACAGCTCAATGTTTACAAATCAGTCTTGCAAACTCTCTCTAGTGTGTGTGTGTGTTCCTTATCTGTCTGGGTGTCTAACTTCTCGAAGTGAACACAACACACGGGTATTTATACCCAAACCAGCAGGTCTGGTCGAAGGATCAGATAAGATGATCGAAGGATCATCTATCGATCAGAATCAGCTCGAATGATCAACATGTACCACGAAAGATGTGATCTTTCGTGGTGCATCCATCGAAGGTTATCTTTCGAGCAGGTCATCGAAGGATATAGGCAAACCTTCGATGACACATCCTTCGACCCACCATCTTACAAACATAATGTTGACTGTTTGGCCAAGTCAAACCGGAGGATGGTTGACTTGGTCAAACTTACAAGACTAACAAAGACATCGTTCAGTAACAAGACAAAATACAGACAAAGTACAGACACAAGTGCACCAACATAAGTCTCTATCTAGCATTCTCATTAATGAAATATAGTGATTCATGATCAAACATGGATGTATATAATCCATCAAGAGACTAGCTTTAACTCGTTCCATGTTTTTCAATGACAATATTATGTACAAAATAATACTATAAAACATGCTAAATTACTTCCTTTTGAACTTGGATGATTAAAAAGTTCATTAATAACTCTTATTACATAGGATAAACATAATTTTCTCGTTAAACAACAAATTAGTTGAATGCTTTCTAAGAAATTTTGGAAATGTACTAGCAGATTACAAATTAGACAATTACATAATTATATGTGGTGATTTCTCAACCAATGAACCATGGAAGACGTTGGTAGCGTGGTTTATATGTGATAGACACAACTTAATATGCTAAAAGACATAAATTCTACATCAGTAGATCAAGACCATTACTTTTTTTATGTCTTTTTCTAAATTTTTCCATGTTGTCGAATCCCAACATTTATTCATGTAACATCAAAAAGAAATTATCATGCATTTTCATCCCCATTTAACATTAAAATAAAAAATAAAATAGATTTATCAAGTTTTTTTATAAGTACTATCAAATTTACCTAAAATGTTAAAAGTTTTGTAATCACAAGTTCATTCTACTTTTAGTCTTAGATCACCAAAACGTAGGTGAAATAGAAGGAAAATAAAATATTGCTTATTGGAAAGAAGAAAACCATTAAAATATTTATCTATTGATACTCTCTAACCTTAATAAAAGGTTATAAACATTGGCTATTATTCATGACTAGAGGATGGGGTATTTGCGACCGAAAATGATCACTAACTTTAGCACCTTACATGCAACATAAAGTAGAATAGTTGCGAAATTAGTCGGTCACAAGCCAGTCGCATAATTTACGGTTATTTAAAATGGAACTCAAAACAATTGCAAAACTTATGTAGCTGAGTATTTTAATTTGCAGAAAGTAAGTCTCTATCTAGGATTCTCATCAGTGGAATATAGTGATTCATAATCAAACATGGATGTATACAACAACCCATCAAGAGACTTTCTTTAACCCGTTCCATATTTTACAATGATAACATTATGTAAAAAAATAATGTTATAAAATAGGCTAAATAACTACCTTTTGAACGTGGATGATTATAAAGTTCATTAACAACTCTTATTACTTAGGATAAACAACAAATTAGTTGAATGCATTCTAAGGGGTTGTTTGACAACTTTTGAATGGTTATGTGCTGAACTAGTAAGAGGTCTGAACCATTACGTGCTAAACCAATAAGAGGTTTGAAACATTAAGAGCCAGTATAATGCTTAACCGTTCAGAGACAAATGTTTGATCAATTTAGATTAGGGGTCTTAACCAATCAGACTCTAGACTCTGTATAATGCTTAACCAATTAGAGGCAAATGTCTGAACCAATCAGACTTCTGCTCGTGAAACAAATAGTCTGAACCATTAAGTGCTGAACCATTAAGAGCCCCATTCATTCAAAACTAAACAAACAACCCCTAAGTAATTCAGGCAATATACTGGTAGAAAACAAGTTACACAATTACAATATATGATGCTATCTGCAATGAATAGTATTTCATGGAAGACGTTGGGTAGGGTGATTTATTATACAACACACACAACTGGATATGCTAAAAGACATAAATTTTGCATCAGTAGGCCAAGACCATTACATTTTCCATGTTTTTTTTTTGTAATTTTTTCCATATTGACGAAGACCATCAATTTTCTTCATGTAACATCAAAAAGAAATTATCATGCATTATCATCCCATTTAACATTAAATAAAAATAAGAAAAATATTACTTAAGGTTTTTTGTAAGTTTTTATTAGGTACTATAAATTATACTTAAGAGTTAACTTTCGTTTTACTCATTATGGTTTGGTCGTTTTAACGGTTTTGTCCCAATCGTTTAAAAAGTGCCAGTTTTCTCTCTCATCTTTCTAACTTATCACCATTTTGCTCCCCGCCTCTAACTCCATTCAAAATGTTTGTTAGTTTTGAGGGCATTTTGGTATTTTAATAAATAAATAACAATATGGGCATTTGAGTCTTTTCACATAAATAAACATTAAACTTGCTTATTTTACATAAACATAAAATAAATATCATTCTTTATTTTACACACGCACACACTCTCTCTCAAACAGAAACACCTACACTCACAATCACCAGCAACAACCACCTGCCGACAGCAACGACCACCACCATCTGCCCTTCCAAGTCACTGAAGCCACCAAACCACATACATATCAACCTTTTCAACCATTAGATTTGTGAACCAGATCTTTAACCCCAAACCTCAAATTTGTCACAGATTCATTTCGCTATCCTCTTCTACAAGTGCCGCCGCCGGCAGACACCCCCACCACCACCAGGAATCACTACCTCAGCCCAAAATACCACCGGAATCACCACCATCTGTCTACCTTCTGCCTATCACCACATCACATACATACCACCACGACGACAACGATTCACCTAGCCGCCGCTGTAACACCCCGTGTTTCGAAAGTCAAAGTCAAGATTGAAGTCAAAGGAAGAAAAGATTGCTAATTGCGATCTGTCACTCCTTGCTCAACTCTTGTTTTTGACTTATTTGACTTGTAGTTAATCTATTTAATTTATCGCATTAGTTGTATTATGTGGAGTACTTGTTAATAATCGAGGTTTAATCGCTATTTATCACATGTTTTATCGCTTTATCGCTTATGGTATCGCAATCGCATTCGCAACCCGAATCATGCGTTCTGGATATTGTTTTACATGTGTGTGCTAATTATGTGTTACTTGTGCATGTTCACTTATGTTTATATTGTGGTGATTAATCGAAACGCAATCAAAACTCTATCGCAATCGAATCGCAGCCGCTAAACGTGAGTTAATTATAGTGATTGTATGTTAGATATAGTAGTTGGGACTAATTGTGTAACTAATGGATGATCCTATCACATCGCTCACTCGAAACGCATCGCAAAACTCAACGCACAAAACGAAACCACGAAACTCAAATTGTCGGAGCCACTCGATCGAGTGACAACTCTCGGATGGCCATCCGATCGGATGGCCACCAGATCGGACAGCCACCCGATCGGTGACCCACTCGATCCATCACCACTTTCCTTTTTGGGAAACCTATAAATACCCTCAGATGTCACATCACTTGATGTGACAGCTCTCACTCGACCCAGCCGCACTCAAGCTCCTCTTTCTCTCGATTTCTCGCGATTCTTGTAAGTTTCCAACCTAAATCTTGTACTTTCTTGATCTACACGCACTCCTCCACCGTTCTATCTTTTGAATCTTAATTTTTAACGGTGAAATTAGTGTATTTGAGGTGTTCTAGGATGATGTCATCATGGAGTTCTTATGAACTTCATGTTTTGGCTTCAATCCACCAAGAACAACTTAGATCTGGGGGATTTCCACATGAATAAACAAAGATCTTGCATAGATCTGAACATATTTAAGGTAAAAAGGATTGAAAGATGGTTTCTAACTTTCATACAACTCTTTTACACTCAATGCACTCAAAACCAATAGAATCGGAGTTCGTTCTGATCATCTACTCTTTCTTGGTGTTGTGTCGGTTCAAGATTTGAGTTCTATCAACGAGACAACCGATCTCAGGTTAAACACGAACCATCGTCTCGAACAGCTGACCGACCGGACTAGGGTGATTCCTGCCCGATCGGATCGCCTGGGTGTTGATGGGGTTTCTGTTGATTGGCACGATGTCATACCGTCTCGAGTAAACCGCAAAACTTTCAAAAAAAACAAGTGTCAAGATGATCAGGCCACTGCGACGGATTATCATCTGATCGGATTGCCATCCGATCAGATTGCCACCTGACCGGACAGCCGTCCGATCGGCTTGCACTTGATTCCACACTTAAACATTATTTCAACCTTTCAAAGTTTTGAACGTCGAACGGATTGCCGTCCGATCGGATTGCCATCCGATTGAAAGACCATCCGACCATGTGACGTTTAGAACTTCAACACTTAAAAATTTTCAACATGTTCAATATGTAGTCAGTTCCAAACGGATTGCCACCCGATCGGATTGCAATCCGATCGAGTGACAAACTGCTGTGAACTTGTTCTCACTAAGTATCCAACCAATCGGATCGTTACTCGATCGACCTGAAGGGTAGAGATACTTCTCTGTTTTCAAAATGCTACAACAAAAACTTCAAAAGACAAACCATCATACAGAAACACATCCTCACCAAACGGGGTGCCAATCCAATCGAATGGCCATCCGATCGGATTACCACCCGACACTTGGTACCATTTCACCGTTTTACGCGCAGCTTATCATTTATGGTATTCGTTAACTATTCAGGCTAATCTCTCTCAGCGCTCCCTTCAATCCAAGGTTGTGTTTATTTGTTAAACACAATCTGTGAGTATACTCGATTCCTTTTTGCTTTACGCACTTTTGGGTGTTACATACGTTATCTATGTTCAAATCACATCTATCACACAACGAAAACACTATTTATACGCTACCGCTATTGCATGTTATACGTGACTCGACGAATGCCTGTTTGTTATGTTTACACATTGATTGCTGTCTACCTGCCTTAGAAACGATAGTAGTATAGTTTGGACTCAGCACCTGTCATGGACAGGGGTTGTTAAGGATATTACTTCACTTGTTCGCAGTGGTGAACATGTGATGCACACTCGTTACTCGCAGTCAAATCGCAGTCATTGGTATTGATAGAATCTTTGTCGATAACTTACACGCTTCACATTATACGTTGTACATGTTGGTTATGCGTAAACTATTTCGAACTCTATTATTATTATCAAACTTGTATGTTCACCTTTACACTACGTGTATTGACCTTTATTTTAACGTATGTGGCAGGTGTTTAGGATGTTGTGCTTTGCTTGCTATTTGATGGAACAAAGCTTAGGAGAGTCTTAGAAACAAACAATTAAATGAAATCTGAGTTGTCGGAAAGGATAATTTGTCTTTGAGAACAATGTCTTTAGTGAAACGGTCAAACAAATATGTATTGACCCGCTCGTTTGAAGTGGTCAAACGAGAGGGTTATGTGTGTGACCATGTGTGTTTGCTAGACAAGTGGGTGTGGGTATAAATACCAACCCCTTGTTCATTTGCAAAGAAAGTTAGAGTGAGGGAACTCATTGTGAGAGTTCTTAGTGAGTTTTGTGGTTTGGGGGAGAGATCACCACTTGGTCTCTCCCCGGATGTATACTCCTTTGGTATTAGTTCGGTTATCTTGTAATTGGGCCGATTTGTAATGTTTTACTACCGATTAATACAAAGAAGTTCTATTTATCCATCTCTAATCTCTCCCGTCTTAAACTAATCTCACATGAATCACGGTTTCGGTCCCGAAACACGGTCCTACAGAGACAACCGATCTCGGGTTAAACATGAACCATCGTCTCGAACAGCTGACCGACCGGACTAGGGTGATTCCTGCCCGATCGGATCACCTGGTGTTGATGGGGTTTCTGTTGATTGGCACGATGTCATACCGTCTCGAGAAAACCGCAAAACTTTCAAAACAATCAAGTGTCAAGATGATCAGGCCACCGGGATGGATTGCCATCCGATCGAATTGCCATTCGATCGGATTGCCACCCGATCGGACAGCCGTCCGATCGGCTTGCACTTGATTCCACACTTAAACATTATTTCAACCTCTCAAAGTTTTGAACGTCGAACGGATTGTCGTCCGATCGGATTGCCATCCGATCGAACGATCATCCGACCATGTGACGTTTTGAACTTCAACACTTAAACAATTTTCAACATGTTCAATATGTAGGCAGTTCCAAACTGATTGCCACCCAATTGGATTGCAATCCGATCGAGTGACAAACTGCTGTGAACTTGTTCTCACTAAGTATCCAACCAATCGGATCGTTACTCGATCGAACGACCGTTCGATCGATCGACCTGAAGGGTAGAGATACTTCTCTATTTCAAAATGCTAAAACAAAAACTTCAAAAGACAAACCATCATACAGAAACACATCCTCGCCAAACGGGGTGCCAATCCAATCGAATGGCCATCCGATCGGATGACCATCCAAACGCATTGCCACCCGATCGACTGGCCACCGAATCGGATTGCCATCCGATCGGATTGCCATCCGATACTTGGTACTATTTCACCGTTTTACGCGCCGCTTATCGTTTATGCTATCGTTAACTGTTCAGGCTAATCTCTCTCAGCGCTCCCTTCAATCCAAGGTTGTGTTTATTTGTTAAACACAATCTGTGAGTATACTCGATCTCTTTTTGCTTTACGCACTTTTGGGTGTTACCTGCGTTATCTATGTTCAAATCACATCTATCACACAACGCAAACACTATTTATAAGCAAACCGCTATTGCATGTTATACATGACTCGATGAATGCATGTTTGTTATGTTTACACATTGATTGATGTCTACCTGCCTTAGCAACGATAGTACTATAGTTTGGACTCAGCACTTGTCGTGGACAGGGGTTGTTAAGGATATTACTTCACGTGTTCGCAAAGGTGAACATGTGATGCACACTCGTTACTCGCAGTAAATCCCAGTCATTGGTATTGATAGAATATTTGTCGATAACTTACACGCTTCACATTATACGTTGTACATGCGGGTTATGCGTAAACTATTTCGAACTCTATTTTTATTATTATCAAACGTGTATGCTCACCTTTACACTACGTGTATTGACCTTTATTTTAACATATGTGGCAGGTGTTTAGGATGTTGTGCTATGCTTGCAATTAGATGGAACCAAGCTTAGGAGAGTCTTAGAAATAAACAATTAAATGAAATCTGAGTTGTCGGAATGGATAATTTGTCTTTGAGAACAATGTCTGTAATAACTGTTTTTATTTTATATGTTTGTGGTATGGGACATGAACCTTTAATATATTATAACTAATAGTTGTTATGGATTCTCCTGGACAATCTGTTTCGCTCAGTGCCGCGCCCCGACGTTTCCGTCATCGGTTGGGGTGTGACAGCCGCCACTACCAATAGCAGAATCACCACCATCTCTCTACCGCTCTACCTTCTGCTTCGAAACCCTAGATCAAGAAATTGTTGTCAACATCCCCTTTGTAACCCTGGTCGCCACTACCAACAACGGTTCACCTAGCCATCGCTCCTATCATGGTGACGGATTGTGTGTGATGTTGGTGGTTTCATAGTGGTTGATGGGTTGTGAGTGTATGAATGTGTGTAGGTTGAATGAGTTTTTGATTATAAGTGATGAGAGAGATGAAGGGGGAGAGAGGGGAGAGTGTGAGATGAGAGAGGGTGACTATTAACTTTTATAATATAAAAAAATTCTTATATATAAATATATAGGGGTTGGTTAACGTACAATGTCCCTTAACAAATTATGCGTACGAGATAAAATAACGCACGTTATAAAATTCAAAAACCCTAATCATGCATGTTGACAAACCATAATCACGCATGTTGAAAACCATAATCACGCATGAACATAATCACATATATACAAAATTAGAAACAATGCATGGGGTAAAAACCTAATCACACATGTTATAAAACTAGTAACGTATGTTATAATTTCATCTCGTACGTAGTGTACGTTAAGGGATATTGTATTTTACAATTTCAATATATATATATATATATATATATATATAATTACCAAAATACCCACAATACTAACAAACATTTTGAATGCAATTAGAGGCGGCAGGGCCGACCCTGAGAATTCGTGTGCCCTGTTTGAGCTCTAAAAAACGTGCCCTTAGGCCTTAACGAAATTGGATATTGGGCTCAATAAAGGTCTAAACCTAATCTAAATGGGCTAATAACTAATCTAAAGCATAAGAATAGTTTTGTAAGTGAGCCTGTGTTGGTGTTTGTATAGGTATACCTTATTAAAAATTAATTTTTTACTTATACATATAGGGTTTTTTCTAAAAATATCGTGCCCTGGCTGGTGGTCCTCCCCGCCACCCCCAAGACCGGCCCTGAGAGGCGAGGAGCAAAATAGTGATAAGTTAGAAAGATCAGGGAGGAAACTGACACTGTTAAACCATTAGGGCAAAACCGTTAAAACGACCAAACCACATGAATCAAAACGAATTTAACTCTATACTTAAAATGCCATAAATTTGCCATTGCAAGTTCATTCTATCTTTAGTTTTACTTTTTATCTTTTGTGTATTCTAAATTTTGTGAACTCTTTCATGAAGGATTTTTATTTTTTTTAAAATTATTTCTCAAAATGCTACTCTTTTAAAAATATTCACCAAAGTGATGTGTTTTTACTTATTTTACCTTTTTTAATCTCAAACCAAATTTGTCAACAACACGTTGGGGTCAAGAATCCAATTTCTTACCACTTGTGATCTTCAATGAATTAGGAACCTTCTTAATTTCCCACTTTTGTTCGTCCCTTTTTATAAAGCAGCCCTCATTTGATTCTACAACAGAAAAGAAAATTAACTGATTAATTTTTTTTTAAATCAACGTACGATTCTCATGAACAAAAAAAGAAACTTGATTAGATTTATTTTTCTCACAGAACAAAGTTGGGTGTTTTATCCAACTTATTTCTTTTCTTCTTTTTGTCAATCTTGTTTTTTCCTTTTATCACCAAAATCACACCTATTCGGGTTATTACTAATTCCATGAAGGTTAATTATCTTTTAATCTTAAACTGATTTGGTTATTTCTTAACTTTCCTCGCTGTTTTCTCGTAAAACTGTTTTAAACCAGTTGGTTACTGGTCCCAAAACTGTCACTAAAAAGCTGTCGCAAAACTGTTTCTACAAAAAGATTTTCAAAAAGCTGTCACAAATCGGTCACTAAAAATATGCAGTTTTCTTTCTACTAGTGTTTGAAACATTCAAATTCTGGCTTTTGTGTCAACAGTTTATTGTGGTCCTTGTATATAATTATTGACTAACTGGATATCGATTTCCATCCATACGATTACCGGATAAGATGTAACTGGGAATATCAAACAAGTCTTTACGTTCAACCAATTGCCATCCTAACTAATCAAAGAAGTAATATATAATGTACACATATTCTTCATCTACATACACATAACTTCACTTTTAAACATCATGGCAAAAACTGTTCAAGTGTTTATTCTGACACTGGTACTTCATGTTCTTGAATCAGCCTTGGCCAATAAGCTTTCTTCATTGAGCCTTGCTGATGAGTGCTCTCTGTTATTCCAATTCAAACAGAACATGACTATTAACAAGTCTGCATCCTATGATCCTTGTGCTTATCCAAAGGTTGCTTCATGGAACCTTAACGGATCAGATGGTGCGGGAAATTGCTGCTTGTGGGATGGGGTCGAGTGCAGGTTCGGTCATGTGATCGGGCTCGACTTGAGCAGCAGCTTTCTCTATGGCACCATCTCTTCCAACAACAGTCTCTTCGACCTCATTCACCTTCGTACACTAAACCTTGCAGATAACGATTTCGGTTTTTCTCAAATTCCATCTGGAATATGTAGACTCTCGCACTTAGCAAATCTTAATCTGTCATATTCTTTTTTCAGTGGGGACGTCCCAAAAGAAATCTCACACCTCAGGAATTTGGTTTCCTTGGATCTAACTACAGGAAACTGCTACTATGTAACAGATAACGTGTATAAGTTAGAACTAGAACTGCAAAGTTCTGACTTTCAAAATCTAGTTCAAAATTCAAGTGAGACTCTAAGAGAACTCTTTCTCTCAAGGGTCAACATTGATTCTGAGCTACCAACTTCAATCGGAAATCTCACACACTTGAACACCTTGGATTTACATTTCTGCGGTTTCACTGGGACTCTACCTGCATCTGTAAGCAACCTGACACAGCTTACATTTCTGGATCTTTCTGCTAATCATGAGTTGTTAATACCTATTCCACATTTGGCCAGCCTATCAAAACTCAAATATTTAAAACTCAGATACGCTATTTTTGATAGAAATAATAGTTGTGACTGGCTTGGTAAGTTTCCAAACCTCTTTTATTTAGACCTTTCGTACACTAGTCTAAATTGTGAGATTCCATCATCTATTGGGAATCAGACACAACTTAGAGAACTTCACCTCGGAGGTAGTGGCATGACTGGTCAGATACCATCCTCACTTACGAATCTAACACAACTTACTGCCCTGGATCTTTCTGGGAATAAGTTAACAGGTAGTCTTCCGTCTTTAGAAAGCTTTTCAAAACTCACATCTTTGTTCCTCTCTGGAAATAATTTTGATAGATGGAAGCTGCCTTACTGGTTTGGTAAGCTAAACAAGATCACTCATCTGTATCTTGAAGATGTCAACCTGTATGGTGAAATTCCATCATCTTTTTTCAATCTAACCCAAGTTGAGCAACATTCACCAATTGCTTCTTGGGTTAATTTACGGTCACTGGACCTGAGTCAAAATATGTTGCATGGATCAATCCCAGTGCCACCACCAACCACTGAGTACTTTCACGTCTCAAAGAATCGGCTGACTTGTGAAATTCCACCATCTCTTCAGTTACTTGATTTGTCATCCAACAACATTACTGGCTCGATTCCTCCATGTTTGAAGAAATCCATCGAGATCTTTTTGGTCTCAAACAATAGGCTGACCGGTGAAATTCCACCATCCATTTGTGACTTGATGTCTCTCCAGTCGCTTGATTTGTCAGTCAACAACATTACTAGCTTGATTCCTCCATGTTTGAAGAAATCCATCGAGTTCTTTTCGGTCTCAAACAATAGGCTGACTGGTGAAATTCCACCATCCATTTGTGACTTGCTGTCTCTTTGGTGGCTTGATTTGTCATTCAACAACATTACTGGTTTGATTCCTCCATGTTTGAAGAAATTAAGCAATTCTTTGGTAGTGTTAAATCTTAGAAGAAATGTTTTTCAAGGAACCATACCCAACATATTCACCAACGAAAGTCAGTATCGGATGATTGATTTAAGTGAAAATAAATTGGAGGGGAAGGTACCCAGATCACTGGAAAACTGCGTTAAACTCCAAATCCTTGATCTTGGATATAACCTTATAGAAGATATGTTCCCATTTTGGTTGGGAGCACTTTCAGAGCTACAGGTTCTCATTCTCCGGTTCAACAAATTTCATGGCACTATAACAATACCAAGTAAAATGAAATTCAACTTCCCAAACTTGCACATCATTGACCTCTCATACAATGCATTTTGCGGTGATTTGCCACATCAGTATTTTCAAGAGTGGTCAGGAATGAAGAAGACCAAGGTGAATGAACTGTTGGAAGGTTACGATTTCTCCATTCAGATGACTAACAAAGGTGTAAAGATGGAGTACGTGAAGAATATAAAGTTTTTTTCTGCAGTTGATTTCTCAAGTAACATGTTTAGGGGGAAGATTCCAGAGTCTATTACAACCCTTGGTGGTCTTCAGTCGCTCAACCTTTCTAATAATGCAATTGATGGCGTTATCCCACAATACATGGGGAATCTAACACATCTTGAGTCACTGGATCTTTCTAGTAACAAACTCTCTGGAAAGATACCTCAAGAGTTGGTACAACTGAATTTCCTTGAGGTTTTAAATTTATCCAAAATTAAGCTCATCGGACCCATACCACAAGGAAGACATTTTCGATACCTTTTCGAACGATTCTTTCAAGGGAAATAAGGCATTGTCTGGATACCCTTTATCCATGAAATGTGGCGATTCCAAAGCATCAAAGTCTCCAAAAGATTCATTTGAAAAAAGATACCGAGTCTGACTTCCCAAATGGAATTGATTGGGTTGTTATACTTATTGGTGTTGTTACTGGGCTAGTTATTGGACTCGTTTGTGGGGATCATCTAACCACAAGGTATTACAAGTGGTTTCTCTAAAGATTACAAGTGAAGAAGGTGAATGATTTTCATGATGAATTGAAGACACTGGCCACTATGAAATGTTCGGAGTCAACGAGTTCATCGGAGGTATGTGATGATAAGAAGGTATATGTAAACCAATAAATATATGTAAGTATTTTCTTTCCCTATGTACATGTTGTAATTTAGGCCTTTGCCCGTTTGGGTTGAGGCTCCTGGTTTGTATTGGCTTTTTGCCTGTTTGGGTCGGAGGCGGTTTTTAATGAAAGTTTATTTTCAAAAAAAAAGTATTTTCTTTCCTTTTGTTGTCTTGAATGCCTTTGTCAATTCTGGGTCAACCCTGTTTTTACAAAGATTGTCCATTAAAAATAGGAAAATTGGTTTTTAATAAACCAACATTTGTCTCGTTGGTAAATAATAATCTTACCTACGTAATTGGTATACAATAATCCTACCTATCAACATGTTGGTACTCAATGAACTTCTGTTAATTTTTTTTAACTGAAGTTAATTTTTAAATTTTATTTATTACAAAAAAGTCCCTGTAGTTGTAATTTACTAGTTTTAAGTATTTTATAAAACAAAAAACCCTCAAGGGACTGTAATTTACTAGTTTTAAAATAGTTAAAACTAGTAAATTACAACTACAGGGACTGTTTGTATAATAAATAAAACTTAAAAACTAACTTCAGTTAAAAAAAATTAACGAAAGTTCATTGAGTACCAACATGTTGATAGGTAGGATTATTGTATACCAATTACGTAGGTAAAATTATTATTTACCAACGGGACAAAGGTTGGTTTATTAAAAACCAATTTTCCTTAAAAATATCCTGCACCTTTCCTTTTGATTGTCCTTTTCTTTGTTTTCATAAGAATATTTTATTTAGATGCACAAATAAGATTAAAATCACTAATGACATGTTCACTAATATTTATTTGTTTCAAATGAAAACGCGGTTAGAATAAATTCGTTAGAATCAGGTTATCTTTTTTAAACCAAAATTGTGTTTTAACGAGGTTACGTTAACCCGCGCGTTGCGGCGGGATGTTGATTATGAACGCTTTAGTATCACCATATGAGATGCAAAAATTGTTAGGTTTAATGGTTCAAATTAGAGTCACTACTACTTTCGAGTCTTAGGAATTAAAGTGTGAGATTTGGAAAATATTTGATGTTAAAGTTTTGGTATGGAATGGATAGTTGATATGGATTAAGTAATCGTTGTAACGTGGATACCACTACAATAACGGTATATGCTTGGTTCAAAACGTACATAAAAAAACCATGTAGCGATAGTATATACATATAACCAAAAGATAAAAACATGTAAAATTGTTTAAATACAATTAACTAAAATATTAAGTTTATAAATGTAAAAAAAATTAACTAATTTGAG
>JARYGA010033910.1:0-42663 GCA_030545235.1 Helianthus tuberosus | reverse complement strand
ATGTTTGTTTGACGGAAGCTGATATACATAAAGATAACGATATTTCTATTGCTGAATTGACTGCTAAATCAACATTGTCGAGCAAAGAAACGACATAAACTTTAATTGAAGATTTTAATGAGTCGATGGACCTTATTAGATTCTATAATGATGATAACAAATTATAGAACTCAACGATCTGAAGCAAATGACCTTTCCATCTTTTTGACCAAGGCTGCCTTTTAAAAGGTTTTGAAATAGGCTTTTTGCAGCTTAACACTTAACAACCATGATGAGGGCTAGTGTGGCCTTTTAAGAAATCATATAACTTAAAAGTCTAATAAAAAGGTACAAGTCCTTATACAAATGACATGATAGTTTTGTGTTCTAACCGAAATCATATAACTTAGGTCAGTTGCTAGAATTCATATATGGTAGGAAATGGACTAGATTCGTGACCATATTGTTTCCTTGACTAGTAATGAATAAAGTTATAAAGTATCCTTATAGAACCAGACGGTGTTATAGATTATAATATGTTCGGACATGGTAATTAGTATGTTAGATTAGCAATAATACTATGGTATGTATTAAAGGTGAAACATGATCAAACTTTAACAGTATCGTATTCTTATTCTATTATTTTTATAAAGTATTGATTTTTATTATTTAGTAATTAGACTTGTTTAGTGTTATCTATTAAACTCTACACAAATAAACAACACATGAATAGGGTTAGATATACAATACTACAAAACAGAGCTTTAGACGGGGTGATATGGGTTTTAAGACGGTGTTTTCAACAGAGCTTTTTATCTGCACGAATAGGGTTATATACACTACTACAAAACAGAGCTTTTTATCTGCACGAATAGGGTTATATAAAAGATGTTTATTTATAAGCTGACCAACCTTGTAATTTCTTTTAGTTGGCTACTTTGAAATTAATTGAAAGCTTGGGTGTTCCTTCTTTGCTTTGCCCATCTTGTGCCAAAGATGCGGAATTGGTGGATCAAGTTTTCTATTTGTGCGAGTTAGCTTTGAAGACTGTGTACGATCGAAAGATGGTTGGATATGAAGCTCTTTTATTCTAAACTTCATTCGGATCTAGTATATTGGTTATTCGTTGTTGTTTACCAAAAAGAAGAGATCGTTGATTGAGTCTATTATCATGTCAGCTTGGTGGATTATTTGGAGGTTTCGGAATAATATTACATTTGAGAATAACTACAGGGTCATCTTCGAATCCATTGTTACTTATTCACATTTATGGATTGTTAATAGGAATAGAAAAACAAACATTGTTTGGGTGAACCAGTTACAAAACCCTTTATTACTCGTGTAATGTTTTATAATATTGTGTCTAGATTCTTCTAAGTTATTTAGTCGTTCAAAACAAAAGTAATTATCATATTGTATTATTATAAGTCGATAGAAAATTTTGAATTTTTATTAAAAGATCAGGCTTTTCTTATTGTTAATGATCCTTTACATGTATTTGCATAAAAACTAAAAAAAATACCTAAGAAATAAAAAAACACACACCTTACTGTCAGTTTGTCTTTATTTACAGAAAAAAATCGGGTGGAAGTGACAATTTTTTTTGTTGTTCAAGACGTATAGTACCCCACAATTTTAATAGTCAATTCCATGGTCATGATATCATGAATTATGATTATATCATTCTGTTAAAGTTAAGATGGAGGGAAATTATGAGTAACAAAAAAAAAAAAAAAATGTCATTGATTTTCTTAAATTCTATTTGTTAAATATTGATCAAAGTTATCTGACATAAATTATTGGTAACAATCAAAGTATATATTACCATTTTCTTTTTCAAGACACTGATATTTAGTTTTATTGTAACAAGTTAGTCTCAAACGTTAGGTTGTTAACACTACAACACATATTTAATTTCTTTAATCTTGCTTCTACAAGTTTATAATTTAATCAGTGTTCACACTAATAGATATATTTCAATGTCAGAAACAAAAAAACTATTGCTCTAAACTCCCAAATTTTTTCAGTGACTAGGGTTTTGACTTCGTTCTTTCTTGTACTCAACGGCAATAATCACCCGGATTAATTTTATTTTTATTCTATCCAATGACGGAATTGAGATGTAGAGAATTAAGGAGGCCAGACCGCTCCAACGTTTTTAGAGCCCCTAAGCGAACTACAAAGTCAAAGCCGTATTATTGTTATAAATGAATTGAGATTTGAGACATTGAACAATTAGAGTGATGATTTTTCCTAATATCGGCCCTAATTTCGCTCAATCCGCAATCAATTTCACATTGCTTACTCAAAAGACGCCAACGAGGGTTGATGTGTTGTGTGCGTGGACAGTGCGTACTCCTAGTGTAAAATCCTAAATATTGGGCCTAGAAACGTTGTTTAAATGACAAAAAAAACACGTCTAATATATGAAAAGAAATAAAATTGGAGGCCCTTGTTTTTGGGTGGCCCTAGACCTTAGCCTAGGTTGATAAGCCTTAAGGGCCGGCCCTGCCAGACCATTAATGAAACTATGCGGATCGCTTACGGTGTGTTCCCGAGTTAAAAATCCCTCCCCTCCCCTCCCCTCCATGTCTTTCCAAATTGGAAAGACTATTTTCAGGCAAAAAATACCCCATTTTCCCTCCCCTCCCCTTGTTAAGTGGATCTCTGGAACACAGTCTTAGTAAAAACCCTAAGTATTATGTCTTTTCAATGCAGCGGTGCTTGTTGTTCAGTACACCGATGAATACCTCTCGGTATTCCTTTGAATGGTTATGTCAACACCCATTAACATATGTTTCTGTTTATTTGAATATTTAAAACCTAATTTTGTTTCTGATTCCCAACTGAACTGAATTTGCTGTTCACGATTGAATGTCTCGACTAAATGTCACAAGTCTAAAAGCCTTGTACACCGAACCTTTAGAAAAGGCATTTGAATTGTTAAATACTAATTTCCCATACATACATTTACCAAATGGAGGAATAGCGCCAGACACATTTACCAATTGGGGGAATAGTGCCAGGCTTAGACCAACAATTTTATTATTTTATATCCATTTTAAAATTACGTTTTTGCTTCTGTTTAAAATTACCGCTTTGCCCCCAGTTCAAAATAAAATTACGCTTTTGTCCCCATATCAAAATTACGATTTCACCCTCAATTCAAAATTACGTTTTTGCCTGCCCCTCCCCCATTTGACCAACCAGTTTATTATTTTATATCCATTTTAAAACTACGTTTTTGCCCCCAGCTAAAAATAAAATTACGCTTTTGTCCCTAGCTCAAAATTACGATTTTTCCCTCGATTCAAAATAAAATTGTGGTTTTCCTCCCAGCTCTGAATTACCTTTTCACCCCCAGTTCAAAATAAAATTATGTTTTTGCCCCCAGCTAAAAAATACGATTTTGCCCTCTGTTCAAAAATGTGATTTTGCCCCGTTTAAAAAATTATGATTTCGCCCTCGGTTCAAAATTACGTTTTTTCCCCAGTTAAAAATAAAATTATGCTTTTGCCCCCAACTCAAAATTACGATTTCGCCCTCGATTCAAAATAAAATTATGGTTTTGCCTCCAGCTTAAAATTACGATTGTGCCCTTAGTTCAAATTTATTTTACGCTGTTACCCCAAGTTCAAAATTACGAATTTGCCCCTGGGAAAATTTACAATTTTGCCCCTGGTTCAAATTTACAGTACTGCGATCACTTTAGCTTTTGGCAAATTACGATTTTACCCCAGTAAAAAAATACAACTTTCCCTCAGTTAAAAATTACAATATTGCCATTGTTTTAGTTTTTTTTTTTATCAAAACTATAAAAGTGTTTTGTTTTAATTGGTTTACTCGATTTAATTGTTAGCTGCCTAACATTCCTCATTATTCGGTCATCGCCCCGCAACGCGGGCGGGACATCCACTAGTAAAACAACAAAACTAAATTTATCTATACGTCACTAACGAGTAAATATAACAAAAGGTCATTATTTATACAGTAAAAATCTCTATAATTTAATAGTTGATAAATTAATAGCCTTGATAAAATTAATAATTTGTCTGGTCCCAATTTAAGACCAATACAAAATTGAACCCCAATCAATAAAATAATAAGATAATTTTTTTTTAAATCGCAACGTAAATATATTGGTCCAGTGAAAATATAAATTAATAATTACTAAAATATTCCAAAATTCTTGGATTGTCTAGTAAAAAATGAATATATAGTCACTTGGTTTTTTTGAACTTCAAATCTATATTGAGTTTATCTTTAACTCTCCCCAATGCACTTAAGAGTTAAATCTCCCTGATGATCTCTTAAAAGTGTTTGATATTGTTCCTTTACTAACTTTCAAATCGAAAGTTTTGTCAACCCACTGCACCAAATCTTGTTGAGTGCATCTTGGTGATCTCTCTTATACTCGCATAGTTTTCGTTGTTGATTGGTCATCATTGACTTTTTAACACCTTTTAGTTTAAAAACCACAGTTGATGTGATTTTAAAATTTACCATTAGACATTTTATAGTGATCAATCTAGATCTATGTACATTAAACTTGACAAGTTCATTAATGTGTGAATTTACATGGGAATTTTGAAGGTCCCTGTTTCTGTTTTATTCAAATAGGTAAAGTGAACGGACATGAAAATTTTAAAGGTTGATGCATTAATTTGAGAGTTGCTCAAGAATATAAGCTAAATCCTTAAATTAATAATTTATTAATTTATAGAGGTTATATATCAAAACTAGAGAAAGTGTAAAATATAATAGTGTTTATTGTGGGAATCGTACACAAGCAGAAGATTGAGACACATGTCATTCCTTACTTTTGGCGAATTGGAAATAAATAATCTCACCTAACTTAATTTGGCCAATAATAATCCAAAGTCAGTTATTGACCGATAATAATCCGAACTGGTCAATTTTCTTTTGTAAAATAGTCTGCCGTCAAAATAGCTTAACGGAGTTAAGTTTTTTTTTTTTGAATTACAAACTGATGTTTTAGGGCTTTTGATCAGAACGAGGATACGAGTCGATTGATGTAAAACTTACCTTGAAATTGTGCTTGAAATGACTTGATTTTTGTTAATTGTAAGTTTAAACACCCGAATTGAAGCACCGTTTTCGTGGGTTGGGGCAGTATTTCGAGGTAAGTTTTACATCAATTGACTCGTATCCTTGTTCTGATAAAAAAAACCTTAAAACATCGGTTTGTAATTCGAAAAAAACTTAACTCCGTTAAGCTATTTTAACGGCGGACTGATCTACAAAAAAAATTGACCAGTTCGGACTATTATTGGCCAATAACTGACTTGGAATTATTATCGGCCAAATTGAGTTAGGTGGGATTATTTATTTTCAATTTGCCCTTAATTTTTTATAATGTGTGTGATTATGTATATAATATGCGTAATTAAATTTTGGAAAACCCATGCGTAATTTTGAGTTTAACATTCACAATTTTCATGTATAGTGGCATGCGGGTTTTTGATTTTTTTATAACATGCGTAATTACACTACTAGAAAAGTGAACAATTTCCTACGGAAACTTATTGCACAATTTTTTTCGTCACAGATTTCAACACATTTGTGACAAATTTCCCACAATTTTTTTTTAAGATTTTATGACAAATTATCGACGCAACAATGACCGAAAATAAGAAAACGGTAATTAACTGACAGTTGCGTCACAGATCTATCATATATAATATCATTTGCGACAAAATTGTGACAAATAAGAAATAAATGATAATAAAAATTAATTTAAGCAAAAAATAACGGAAGACAATAACATTTCCTACACATTTGTGACAAAATATTTAGTTTTTCTTAAAGTAAACGTTCCGTCGGAATTGCATCACAACTTGCGACACATTTCCGACAAAAAAATGTTATTTTATAAAATGACTTCATAGAAATCATGTTTGTATCTCATTCTTTGTTGCTTCCCAAGAACATATAATTTTATTTTCTTTATGTTTGTAGAAGTTATACACTTTTTGTTTGTAAAATTGTATAAAATTATGAATGAGTAATACTTTTGAATTTGTATATGTTTGATAGTTTGATCTGCGTTCATATCTATTTATGAGATATTTAATGTTTTATAATATAATAAAACCTAAAAAAACATTTTCTATATTAATACATATATATTTACCGACGAGTTTGTGATAGAAAATCTGTCGTCAAAAAGTTTTTTTATTTTATTTCTTAAAGACTTGTCGGAAATGCGAAGTAAAATAAAAAAAAATGAATTGATAGTCGGAAATTTGTCACAAACAAAGACAATATAAAAAGTATAAAATTTAAGTTTTGTGACAAATGTGTCGCAATAATTAAAAAACTAAAAATTAACAATGTTACAAATGCGTCGTAATCAAAAAATTGTAAAAAATAATAATAAATTTTTTAGGAAATGTGTAGAAATTTCTCACGACCTTTTTTTTTCGTCGGAAATGAGTTGGAAAATGGGTAGAAAATGCGTAAAAAAACAGTTTCCTACGAGGGGTTTTGCTACATATACATTTTGTCACAAAAATGTGTCAGAAATTTTAATTTTTCTAGTAGTGTTATGTAAATAATGCACGTGATTAGGGTTTAACCCAACCCATGCATAATTATGCAATAACGTGCGTAATTATGCCGAGTTTATTACTATTTTACCACCGCGTTCAATTGAATGCTCAGATGTGCGGTTGAGATATTTGCGTACGCTTCCCATGATAAGTACTTTTATATGTTAACCGGCCCTATTTACATAATATAAATTAGCAACAAGTTGATGCTTGGAGATGTTGTACCCCATGTTTGGGGGTTTTTCAAAAAAAAAAAAGTTTGATATTTCACTTTAAACCCAAAACTACTTGATTTTGTAGTTTTAACCCAAAAGTTTATGTTTTTTTTCAAATTAACTTTAGAACTTTTTTACTTTCAACTTTGATCCCTTATATTTTTTATATGAGTAAAATGCACGGATAGTCCCTGTGATTTGGTGAGATTTCACCTTTAGTCCCCAACTTTTCAAAATTACACTCTTAGTCCCTGTGGTTTGACAAGTTGTTACTCAGATAGTCCCCAAAGCGGATGAAGGTTACTCGGATAGTCCCTGTGGTTTGACAAGTTGTTACTCGGATAGTCCTTGTCATTTCACACCCACTTAACCAGAAAAACTAACCTCCAACCACTTTGGGGACTATCCGAGTAACAACTTGTCAAACCATAGGGACTAAGAGTGTAATTTTGAAAAGTTGGGGACTAAATGTGAAATTTCACCAAACCACAGGGACTATCCGTGCATTTTACTCTTTTTATATTTTGCAAAATTTTTCGTTTTACGTTTAGTTCTAAATTTTGCTAGTTAACACGTCATAATGTGTGTGTGGTTCAACGATTTTACATTTTGTTAAACGTTTCGTTCTAAATTTTGCGAGTTAATATGGTGCAACGTACGTGTGTGGTTCAGTGTATTTATGTCGTCTGTTTTTTTTCCCGTTTAACAAGTTCGTCACAACGCGCGAGTCCTAGATCGAGTTAGTTATCATTTTCTCTGTTTTATATGTCGGTCTAATTTCTCCACACTAAGACGCTGCAACTTCAATGTTGGTGGTCGTTGGCTGTAGCGTGACATTTGTGCTATTTGTAACGGTTTTACGCTCCGCCGCAACGCAGGGGCTTTAATACTAGTTAAAATTAAATCATATCAAAATTAAAGAAAGTAACAACATAATAGCTTATAAAGTATTCATACTCATAAGAACTAAAGAAAAGCTTGATTCCACCCACCCGAGTCCTAAGACCTGACCCGAAAATTATTGCTTCACCAAATATAAAAAAAATGTCTTTAAAAATTATTATTGGATTGAAGAGGGAGACAAAAATCTGGTAGTAAAAGGAGGGTTTTAAGTTGGAGTTGTGGGACGAAGAGGTGACGTTAGAGTAAAAGCTGCATGGGAAGATGGGAGTTTTTTTCCCTTTCCAACTATGCATTTTCATTATATATTTGTTTACTTATGAAAAATGCATTAGAATTGGGTAAAGAGAAAGAAAAAAAGACAATTTTAATTGTTAAAAATTAAAAAGATTCGGACACCACCATATCTCCCTTTTGGCTACGTACATGTGCCAACTACAACATCCCCTTTTATCATTTACACACCACTCCATGCATTCATTCATTATATATATAATAGTATACCAGTTTTAATATACAAAACATTCTACAAGATAATATATGTTTTTTCCCTTTAAAATGTGGTTTTAGGTATTCTAGGGTTTGACCGGCACTTGAGACAATGATACAATGTGGTTTACTCGATTTATTTCTAATCCAGTTAGTGGTTGAACTGAAGAGCGTACGTAATTACATGATGTGTGTATATATACATCGGATATCGAGTTAAACCGGACCTAAAGTTCTATATCGAGTTAAACATGGTAATGGCCTAGTTAAGGTGCTGCACCCTCACACTGATCTTGCTTCCTTAGTGACTAGGTCATCCTTTTAATCACAAGCCCTCGTTGAGCATCAAAGCTCAATCTTCAACTCAGTATTCATTAATGTTTGCAAAATCACTGTTAGACTCGGCGTGGTGGGCGCCAACCCACTCCACCTCATCTTGATCAGGCACTAACACCATTACAAACTTGCCAAAGTGGGGCGGCAAAGGGCACCTCCACCTAGCCCAAAGAGAGATGGGGCCGCTCTTTGATCGACCAATCCCTACATTTTTTTATTTGTTTAATTTTTAGTTAACCACTCTAATCTTGTAAAAGGGTGGTTTAGTTAAAATTCCAGTGAGGGCTGCAAACGAACCGAACGAACACGAACAAGACCTTGTTCGTGTTCGTTTGTTAAAGAATATATGTGTTCACGAACGGTTCATGAACACTTATCGAACGAGATTTTATGTTCGTGTTCGTTTGTTAAGGAAATAAACTTGTTCGTGTTCGTTTGAGTTTGTTTGTTAATGCTAGACAACAAACGAAAACGACCATTGATGAATACAAATGGAAATAAACAAACATCACGTGTTCATGAATAGATCATATAAGACACTAACACTTATTAAATATTTTATTTGCCGGGATCTTGTAATATTCAAATAATAAATAAAAACAAAACACTAATGAACTATCAAACACAAACGAACATGTTACTAAACGTTCACGAACATAAATGAACAAACGCGACCTTTGTTCATGTTTGTTCCTTTAACTAAACGAACAAAATTCCTTGTTCGTGTTCATTTGTTTAATAAACGAACGAACACAAACGAACTTCCCGCCGAACTGTTCACGAACTGTTCGGCGAATGTTTGGTTCGTTTACAGCCCTACCAGTGACTATGAGACAATTTTTTACACTTTTTAATTAACTTGTATATACAGTCTTAACGTTTTTAATTTTGTTAGAGGCTAGTCATTAATAATTGTTGGGCCAGTTCTTAGACATCAGTGCTCCACAAAACAATGAACAGAGAAGCAACATATCATTCTTTCTCTAAAATGAAGTACATTCTTAATAATAGAGAAATAGTAAATCACTATTCACTAACCGTTTTTCATGTTATTGCATCCAAAAAGCACAATGTGTTGATAGTTTTCTTTTTTAAGATTTATGTGGAATGATACTTTTGATTAAAGTAGTATTGGACTATAAATCATTTATTAATTTATTTCTCCTTGAATGATTATGTTTATCTCAAATGATGTGTTCAAGTTCAGATTTAATTTTAAAATAAGGGTTAATAGTAGTTTAATTATAAAGTTCATCAAAGTTTTAGTTTACCTTTTTTTCATAACGCTTCTCTCTTAGTTTTTATTGGCTTTGGCTTGAAGGGCGTTCACTGGTTCGAACTCTGGTTAATAAACCCGTTAAAAAAATGGTGGTAGGAAGAAGAAAACCTTTAGAGAATTTCTTTGGAACCGTGGTGTTCAAGTGATGGAGCTAAAACACCGTCGTCAGTGGTATGAGTTTGTTTGGATTCACGCGGGTTGGGTTGTGGTGGCAAAGTATAATTGGGGGATGGTATGGGTTCACAGGGGTTGGAATAGGAGCACCCCTTCCACCCTATTTTAACCTTTAAACCATTTCTCATAAATGTTTTACACTTTGTTTGGCGTTCAACCGGTTTGATAGCAAGATCGAATTAGCACGAGTTGTTATTTTTCTCAAAATATTATTTTACTACTTAAAATATTATTATTTAGATCGAAACAACACTATCATCAACACCACCTAATAGTCTCATACAGAACACCACCACTTGAGGATCAAAACCATACCACCATGTCAACCCCAATCACTATTAGGTTTGTCCATTTTTACCCGAAACCGGAAACCCGATCCGACCGACCCTAATTAGAGAATACTAGACAAAAACCAAACCCGAATCTTATATGAGCCGGTTTATGGGTCACTTTTACCCTAACCAAAAGCCCAACCCGAAACACAAGACCTAAAAAAATACAAATATTTATTTATTATTTTTTATAGATGTGTTTTGGTTTGTGTTAATGCACTTTAGGTGATAAGTGCATGCCTTCCAATTTATAGGGTCTTTATTGGATATGTATTGAAACTTAGTCCAAGTTTTAACCTTGGACATTTTGTCCAAGTTTTAGGATAGACTTTTGTATGAGTTTTATTTAGGACAAAAGTCAGAGTTTTGTTTTGTGTAGTTTGTTTGTCCGGGCTTTCTAGTTTGTCTTGGAAGTCCGGGGTTTGCCTTGTATATATACCTTTATGTGGAATAGACAAGGGGTGATTCTGTGTGAAATTTTGTGCACCTTTCTAACCCTAATCATTGTGTGTGTGTTTGTCTGGCGGCTACTGTATGTGTGACGTCATTCATCTTCCTCATCAAGAATACTCTGTGTATTCTTGATTTCTCTCACAAATCTTTGCATTCTAGTGTTTCATCTACAGTGGTTGATCATCAGGTGGATTCCGCACACCTGTTGGTTGCATTAGCTGAGTGAGATCTTGGATTAGGAGGCCTTACAAGTGGTATCAGAGCAGTGTGCTCATACTACTGTAGGTGTTTCTTAGTTTGAAGGTTTTTGTGAGGAAAGTTCAAACTTTGATAGGGTTTAGTGAGTGTTTAGTGAGTTTTTGTGTTTTATTCATGATTCTTCATTCATTTCTAGTGATTTGGTGATGGATTTTGAGTAGTTTTGTGTTTTTTAGTGTTGATCTTCATCTGGGTTTTACAGGGGTTTTTGGTTTTTGTTCATACAGTGTTGAAGGTTGAAAAAGATTCCAAGTTTGATCTTTGGAAGCATTGCCCGTGCTTTAAATTTTGTGTTTGTGTTTCCGGGTTATTGTTGAACCAGTGTGAAGTCACATTGGGGAGATAGTCCGGAGACTGGTTACTGAGTCAATTGGATCCGAGTTTTGAGAAATTTTACTTGGTCCGAGTTTAAGTTCCACTTTATTTGTGTCCGAGTTTGACATTTTATTTAGTCTGAGTTTTGTTTTGTGTGTCCTAGTTTGATTGAGTTTAAGAACAACTTATTAGGTCCGACTTTTAGAACCCTAGTAGTCCGAAGTTTAAGAACTGGTCTGAGTTTCTTGTCTTAGTTTCTACTTGAGGTCCGAGTTTGAGCCTGTCTTTTTTATCCGAGATTTTTAACATCCACTATTAGGTCCGAATTTTTTTTAATCTTTCTTTTGGTCCGAGTTTTCTTTATATTTCCTTAGTGTCCGAGCTTTAATTGAGTCTGAGTTTTAATTGGTCCATCTAAGTCCGAATTTTAAACATTGAGTCTGAGTTTTAATTGGTCCGAGTTTTAAAATTCTCTGTGAATCTCTTATCCGAGTTTTAGTGTTTACATCTATTCCGAGTTTATTGTGTTATACAATTCAACTTGTCCGATTTTTAAAACTTTAGTGTTTTGTCCGAGGTTTGTGTTTCATTTCAGGTTTGATCCGGGTTTTACACTCTGATTAAAGCCTCAGACATTTCACTCCGTGTTTTCTCTCCGAGTTTGGACTTAGCAAACCTTCCCAGTGACACAGTTCTTGCTTGGAAACCTACTGTTGTTTTCTGTTAAACTCACTGCTTCTTTCACAACTACATAGAAATGGCAAACAACAATCTGACTGCAATGGTGCAAAACCTCAAGCACAATGCTGAGTTAGGGAGTAACGACAAACCTCCTTTGTTGATAAACGAGCTTGATTTTCCTGAGTGGAAGGAGCGTTTCGAAAGGTATGTGAGAGCGAAAGACATCAAAATCTGGTTGTGTATCGTTAAAGGATGTGGAGCTACTCCAGTACGTACGTTAACGATTGATACTTATTTGGCACTCACTGACGACCAGAAGAAATTTTATGATTGTGAAGAGAAAGCTATGTCAATGATTACGATGGCTATGACACAATCTATACTTCACACTTTCCGTAAGAGAAGTAGCTCGAAGGAGTTGTGGGATAGCATGATCGAGCGCTATGAAGGAAATGCAATATACAAGAAACGACGACTCGAACGTTTGAAGACTCAATTCGTTGTGTTTAAAGCTTTAAGAAATGAATCATTTGATGATACAGTGAACCGGTTTTATCATTTGTTGAGCGAACTTGATAGAAGTCAAGAGGGTATCTACACTGAATTTGAGAAGGTTGAGAAGTTTCTGAATTGCCTTTCCAAAGAATGGAATATGTACACCGCTTTGATTAGAGAAGGTGTTCTCTATGAGGAGCTCTCATTGGAAGAAGTTGTACAAAAACTGAAGGGTTATGCTTGGAATATGGAAGATCAAGCATCTGATTTCGAGAAGATCCAAGATCCTCAGTTATATAAAGCCTCAAAACTGACGGATAAGGGTAGTAATGGAGTAAACGGTGTTGCCCTATATTCAGAGAATGAAGTTCCTGCAAGTGAACACGCCTTTATGAGCAACAATGTCAGTTTAAGTGGAACGACAAATTCCAATCAAGGAATGTACTCTTCTAGTGGAGCCCAGAAATCGCAAGCAACAAACTTGAACATTCCAAAGTTAGATGCAAGCGACTTAAAGTTGATAGAAGAAAACATGAGCCTTTTGGCGTCCTTCATGACTGCCTACGAGAACTTCTGTCTTGGAAAGCTCGTTGAACCGTCAAGTCTCGATGAGGACTTTGACCAGATAGACCAAGACGAAATGGAAGAACTTGATCTACAACTCAATATGGCACTCTTAGTCCGTAGAGCGAAGAAATTTCTGTTGAGAACGGGTAGGAAGTTCATAGGAGGTCAGACAAAGACTCGAATGGGAGTCGACATGTCAAAGGTGAAATGTCACAACTGCGGCATCTACGGGCATTTCGCACGTGATTGTCGAAAGCCGAAAATGGAAAGATCTGACAGAGAAAGCAACTCTCGAGGAAACAATATAAGACCTCATAACAATGCATCAACTGCTACCTCTAACTCAAGTACTCGTCCAAGTGGTTCTGAAAATCATACACCTTCGACGAACAATGCTATGGTGGCTCAACCTCTACAAAGTGTGACTGAGGCTTACGACTGGGGTTGTGCTTTGGAAGACATTTCAAGAGCTATAGTGTCACAAGCATTTATAGCTGAAATTGTGAACGAATAAGTATGTGAAGAGGTTGTCGAAGAGACTAGCATTGAGGAACTTGCGGTTGTAGCTGAGGTTTTTGGGGAAGAGTTGGATTCGGGCAATGTTGCTGAGAATGAAGATAACCTGAATGAAGAGTCTGTTGAAAAGGCTAACAAAACAGAAGATGGAGAAAAGGGAGAATACTTTGAGTTCAACATCTCCACAACTGAAATGCAGCAATTTGCAGATGCAGAAGCTAAAAGGTTGGAAGAAAACTCCGGAGAAAATGAAGCGTGTGCATTCATGGCTGGCATTGAGGTAAAATCATCTTCTGTAGATAAGCGATGTGCTAGATGTGTTGAGTTTGTCGCCAAGATTGATAGATATGCACTTCATAACACAAACTTAATTGCAGATTTAGAAAAATCAGAGAACTCATTGCTGTTTTGTCTAATTCGGATAAAGAACACCGAATTAAGATAAAAGCGCTGAAAAATGATATCTCTGAATTTGAGAGACTTGTGGCTCAGGGAACTGTTAAAAATCAGGAATTAAGATCTGAACTTGAAATGAACCAAAATTGTGTTTTGGAAAAGAACAAAATCATTTTGGAAAAAGATAATTTGATTTTAGATTTGCAACGAAAAATTGAAAAGTTCAGGGATTCATCTGAAGTGATGAATTTCTGTATTAACAGCCAACGTCTCAAAGAATCTGAGGAAGAAATGTTCGGCATCGGTTATAAGAAACTGCGCTCCGGTAAACCATAATTATACATCGATGCCAAGCATTGATCCTGAATTGGCAAATTTTGTGCCAAAGACCCCTCTGACGGTTGAACCGCAAAGTGAGTCAGAATCTGAGCCTAATGAGGCTTCTGACTCAGAACAGTCGAAGGTGAGTGAAGTTACAAAGAAAAATGAGCTAAATTTTGATAACATTGAGAATTTGATAAGCAATAAAATTTTGGAAATTTTCAATCAAGTTCAAAATGCGAAGTCAAAACCAAAGTCAAAACCAAAGTCACGTGGGAAATCCAAAAAGAATTTGAAAAATATCCCTAAAACTGAGTTTGTTAAAGGGGAAGATTTTATCAAAGAAGAAGAGAAAATCGAAACAGGTTCAAACTCTCAGTTTGTCAACCAAATTTTGAAAAATCCCACTAACGCCTCATCATCTTCGACCAGTCATGAGGAACGTCCAAAGAATGCTGCGAAAGTTCGCAAATGTTATAAGTGTCGTGGGAAAGGACACTTAGCAGCAGATTGTCCAAATGACAAGGGTAAATCCCATGTTGATCCTGATCAAAAGAAACCTTTTGTTGAAGAAACGCAAAATGAAATAGTTAATGTTGAAAAGAAAAACAGTAAAAATCAGAAGGTTGAGAAAAACAAAGTGATTAAACAAGAAGTAAAACCGGTTGTCAAAACAAATGTTAAATCACAACAAAATCAGGATCACGGGAAGAAACCAGTTGTGTTAGGCCCTAAAGTGTGAGACTGACGCATCAAATTAATACAACGAGCTATGGTTACGAGCTGGGCCTTACCGGGTTAGTTTATATTAGGTTGTGGACCTTTACAGGTCACTTGGGCCAAGCTTTAGGCCATGTGGGCCAAGCAGGCCCAAGGGGAGCCCATGTAGGGACTTGGGCTTAAGTTAGTATATAAACAAGTTTCTAACTTGTTTTTGGGTTGGACATTCACAGTTACAATTTCTCTAGAGAGAGAGAGGCAATTGGTGGTGAACTTGTACCAGACGATTTTGCTAGTTCATAGTAATAGAATCGTGTGCAAGTTTAAAGGTGATTCGGTTTGTTCATCGTTTCCATATTTTCGGTTCATATTTTCATATTTTTCGATTTGTTCTTGAATCACATCAAGTTTGGATTCCGCACAAACTTGGTGTTGTTTGATAGAAGAAAAAGGAGTTGAAATAAAACGATGAACAAATCGAAAACATGCTTCTTCAACATGTGTATCAACAGTTTCCATATTTAATTCTTATTGCTTTGAGCACCATTCTTCGTCTTATCTCCTTGATTGGAGCTTTCAATCATGTGTTGAAATAAAACGATGAACAAATTTCGTAAACATGGATTTTATGGTGCTCACGATCACATAAAATATGGAAACTGTTGATACACATGTTGAAGAAGCATGTGTTTGTGAAATTTCAAATGCTTCTGAAATTGAAACTGAATCAAAAATCATCGACAAAGAATTAAATGTTAACATGAACGTAAAATCTTCAACAGACGTTTTACCTAATAAAACTGATCCCAAGTCATCAGATTTTCAAGAAAAAGGTAATCACAGTAAGAAAGTTGCGACTGAATCTCAACATACATCACAAGCTTGTGAAACGTCAAATCAGCCGAACCCAGATCGCTCTAAACGAAAGCCAGCAAAAATCGCAAAACCTGAAAAGCAAAACAGGAACAATTTTCAGAAAACCTCGACTCTCCACCCATTGAAACGACAAACTTGTTTCAATTGTGGAATTGCGGGACACATTGCACGAAATTGTGTCCATTTCCCAAGGAAGTCATCTGAGCACAAAGGCTTCAAAAATCAGAAGGATAAATCCAATCGAACTAGTTATTCAAAGCCCATGAACGTCACAAAGACTGAGGCAATGAAGAATAACAGTCGAAGGACCAAGCCCTCTGATTTTGACTGGAATGCAGCCAAACGAAGAAACCAACAAAGTCAAAAAAAATTTCAAAGACACCACCAAATTTTTTTTGATAATTATTGCTCTAAATGGTCATATCAACATTGGAAACCAAAAGTCAAGGCTGCCCAGTCAAACATAAATGCAAACTCTTTTGTCAACAGAGATAAATCAAAATTTTTGAATAAAGATAATCTGATCTGGCAAAAAGTAACGTACATTGATGCAAATGGAAAACCCAGATCCACTATGGGCTGGGTACCTAAATCTAACTAATCCCGCTAATCGTGCAGGAACAGCTGTGGAGGACTACCGTGCGCCTCTGGTACATGGATAGTGGCTGTTCCAGGCACATGACAGGAGACTTATCCCAACTTGTGAACGTCAAAGAATTTAATGGAGGATATGTCTCATTTGCGGGAGGTGAATCTGGCAGAATCACATTGAAAGGAACTGTTCGAAACGGTGTTCTCAGCTTTGAAAATGTTAATTATGTTCCAGAACTGAAACACAATCTGTTAAGTATTTCGCAGATTTGTGATCGAGGGAATTCAGTTCATTTCACGAAGAAGGGATGTCATGTTCTTAAGCCTGGGATTGTTATTCCAGAAGACTGGTTCTTGATGACAGCTGAAAGAAAGGGAAATGCTTACGTCATTGATATGAACAAGAAACCGTGTGAAGAGATCACTTGTCTATTTTCAAAGATTTCAGAGCATGATGGTCTGTTGTGGCATCGTCGACTTGGGCATGTGAATATGAAAAATCTGAACCGTCTGGCTAAAGGTCAACTGGTACGTGATCTTCCAATCAAGGATTTCATGTTGGTGGAAAAATGTGTTGCTTGTGCGAAAGGGAAAGCTCATCGAAAACCTCATAAGACTAAATCAGTACCCTCGACGAAAGCTGTGCTAGAACTACTTCACATGGATCTTTTTGGTCCAGTAAATGTGCTGAGTATTGGGAAGAAAGCTTACTGTCTAGTAATCGTCGATGATTACTCTCGCTATACTTGGGTGTATTTTCTCAGCCACAAAAATGAAACTGCTGTCTTGGTAAAACAATTCATTACTTTGGCTGAAAATCAAGCGAGTACTAAAGTGAAGGTTATTCGATCAGACAATGGGACAGAATTCAAGAATGTTACTTTGGATACTTTCTGCATGGATAAGGGAATCGATCGTCAGTTCAGTGCACCTCGAACTCCACAACAAAATGGAGTGGCTGAAAGAAGAAATCGTACTCTCATTGAGGCCGCACGTACTATGCTGGCTGATTCAAAGCTTCCTAGCTTCTTTTGGGCCGAGGCTGTTAGCACGGCTTGTTATATCCAGAATCATGCTTTAGTAAACAAACGTCACATGAAAACCCCTTATGAGATTCTGGAAGGACGTAAACCTTCGGTTTCGCACTTTCGTATTTTTGGTTGTCCATGTGTATTATTACTAATGGACTCCAACGGCAAGTTTGAAGTCAAAGGTGACGAATGTTACTTTGTTGGATATGCTAAAGGCTCTGCTTATAGGGTATACAACAAAGTAACTAAAAAGGTCGTTGAGTCGTGCAACATCGAATGGCTTGAAGAGAATGCTACGGACGCTAGAGTTGGTCCAGATTGGCTATACGATTATTCTGCTCTGTTTAAATCATTTAACATTTTGTCAAGTGATGTTTCAGTTGCAGGTGTGTCTGTTCCCAAACAACCATTGTCATTTGAAGATACGGAAGACGAAGCACAGATGCAAGACACCGTGAGGCATCATACCATTGATCCACCGGGAATGGTGTTTACGCAACATCCTACACCAACTCCAACGGTCAATCGATCCCCTGAGGGCGCATCAACTAGTGACTCTGCATTGTTTCCTGAACCAATTCCTGAGGATTGTATTGTCACTTCTCTTGTAGTTCACACTACTACAGCACCTAATGAGGGGGAGTCTAGCAACACCACCACTGAAGAGGAAATTGTACCTGATTTGGCCATACCTACGAGCGTTCAACGAAATCATCCAATCGAGAATGTGATTGGTCCTGTAAATGCAGGAATTTTGACCAGGAGTCAATCAGGAACCATTAACACTTGCTTATATTCTTGTTATCTTTCTCAAATCGAACCTAAAACTATTGATATAGCTCTGCAGGAACCTGGCTGGGTAGATGCTATGCATGAAGAGCTGAACCAGTTTGAAAAACTTGGAGTATGGAAGCTCGTCAAGTTGCCATCAGGAAAACGTAAACTTGGAACTAGATGGGTATTTCGAAACAAGCAGGATTCTGCAGGAGTCATCGTTCGAAACAAAGCAAGGCTGGTGGTTCAGGGATTTCGACAAATTGAAGGACTGGATTATGATGAAGTGTATGCTCCGGTTGCACGACTTGAAGCCATCCGGATCTTCTTGGCTTACGCGTCATACATGGGATTCACTGTTTATCAGATGGATGTCAAGACCGCGTTTCTCTATGGAGATGTGAAGGAGGAAATTTTTGTCGAGCAGCCACCAGGGTTTGTACATCCAGACCATCCTGATTACGCTTACAAGCTAGACAAGGCACTGTACGGGTTACACCAGGCTCCTCGAGCTTGGTATGCCACACTAACAGAGCATCTGTTGGCTCATGGGTATACGCGTGGCACCATAGACCAGACTCTGTTTATCAAGAAGGTAGGACGTGATCAAATCTTGGTTCAAATCTATGTTGATGATATCATTTTCGGATCTACAAGTGAGGATCTTTGCAAGGAATTCGAGAGAGTTATGAAGAAGAAGTTTGAAATGAGTGCTCTGGGGGAAATGACATTGTTTTTGGGTCTACAAGTCAAGCAGAGTTCACAAGGAATTCTTATTCATCAAGGGAAGTATGTGGATGATGTGCTGGCTAAATTCAAATTCACGGACGCAAAGCCTGCTGAAACACCTATGGCAGAGAGACCACTATTGACTGAAGATGAAGAAGGAGAGTCTGTCAATCAACGTCAATATAGGTCCATGATCGGGTCATTGATGTATCTCACAGCTAGCCGTCCGGACATTATGTTTGCTGTTTGCAATTGTGCACGTTATCAGGCTAATCCTAAAACTTCTCACCTCACTGCTGTTAAAAGGATCTTTCGGTATCTTAAAGGCCGACCTCGGTTTGGCCTGTGGTATCCGAAGGATTCCAATTTTGACTTGTTTGCTTTCTCTGACAGCAATTTTGGAGGTACTGACAGTGACAGGAAATCTACATCTGCGGGATGCCAATTTTTGGGTGATCGGCTCATTTCTTGGCAATGCAAGAAACAACAAACAGTGGCGATATCTACAGCTGAAGCCGAGTATGTTGCTGCTTCTGCTTCTTGCTCTCAAGTGGTGTGGATACAACATCAATTGCAGGATTATGGTTTGACTTATCTTAACACTACTATTTACTGTGATAATGATGCTGCAATACAAATTGTTCGAAATCCTGTCTTCCACTCCAAAACCAAGCACATTGATATTAAAGTTCATTTTATTCGAGACTGTTTTGACAGAGGTCTTATTACTCTTGAACAAATCGACACAGATGCAAATGCTGCCGATTTGTTCACTAAACCTGTCAGCAGCTCGAAATTCAGAGTGCTTGTGGATTTTCTGAAAATGATCCGCTTTACTGACTGAGCATGTTTTTGTTTTTCGTAGGTAAATTTGTTCATAAAGTTTTCTTTTCTTAGGTAGTTTTTATTTATGCTCTAATTTAGGGGGAGAAATTTTGAAAAATACAAAAACATTAAAAATAAAAATAGAAAAATACAAAAACATTAAAAATTTGAAAAATATAAAAAGAGGTGTGGCAGGACTGGGAAATGAAATGAATTTTCACATTATGGTCAAGGGCTGACTCATGTAAGACCAGTATCGAAATAGTTTGACTCTAGTATGATGTGTTGGTAGGCTCTATCCTTAAGACTGGAAACATTGGCTGTTTCTGTTCAGAACTAAAAGAGTACATGACCTCAGAAAAGAAAATCACTTGGAATTAGCTCATTTCTATTTGAATGTCTGTATGTTGTCCTGATACACACAATTTTGGTCTGACTCTGAAATCTTCTCTGAAAAAGTCGTGTACCTCCTCTGCTGCATCCAGATATATGCTGACCTGGAGGTGCTAGGCAACGACAGCTTCTGCTGCATCCAGATACATGCTGACCTAGCTGTACATTGTCGCGCTATAGATCTAATACACCCGAAAGAGGCCCTCAAGTGCCCAAAAGAAACCCTAGAAACCTATATCAAATTGAGAAAAACTCATTTGATCTGTATATTATACCATCTCTGCTTAAGATCTATTCTGTTCTCTTCTCAATCTATTCCCAGTTAAGATTTCAGAGATTTGGATTGGACTTGTGAAATATGTGGTAGGGACACTACATGCATGATAGAGTGTGCTGTGCATAATTCCGAGAATTGATTAGTATTTGTTTGGGTGTTCATTGTTAAAATAACAAAACATGATAAAATGAGTTACAGGCAGTTATATGGAAAAGGTCTAGGAAGATGAGTTTAAGGGGACAAATATACTGGCAATTGTCTAGATCATCCAGTAGTAGATCAGTGTTGATAAGTGAAGTCAAGCCCGAAACCTTGTGATTTGATCCCTGAGTATCTATGCAAATTTCCTAAGTTTATTTTGTAAATAATATTTATTATTTGTTTTGTTTTTTTTAGGTTTTTATTTTGCAAACATTGCTCAAAAGGTTTAATGGATAGTTTTTATTAAATCAGATTTTTAAATGGGTTTAAAAATTAATTGATAAATCTGTTTTGAGCCCAAGTCCATAAGGTCCAAGCCCATAAGACATGGGCCCATGAAAACAGTTGAGTACAAAAGGGGATTACGAGTCATAATCCTTATTCACTCGCAATCTGATCTCTTTTTCTCTCTCAAGATTCCGGCATTCATCAACAGTTTCGACTGGTTTCCGATTGCGACTCGCAATCTACCTTGTTAATCTTCAAGGTATTATGACATCATCATTCAAGTTTTGCAGGGATTATGAATATCTTGT
Source organism: Helianthus tuberosus (assembly GCA_030545235.1). NCBI lineage: Eukaryota > Viridiplantae > Streptophyta > Magnoliopsida > Asterales > Asteraceae > Helianthus > Helianthus tuberosus. Next base: position 21,432 of record JARYGA010033910.1, on the reverse strand, counting down.
TGAAGATTCCGATGAATGTTTGAAGATTCCGATGATGTTTCCGATGAAGTTTTGATGTTTCCGACGAAGTTTTGATGTTTCCGACGAAGTTTTGATATTTCCGATGAAGTTTTGACTCGCAATCAAGAACGTTTAGAACTCGAAATCAGTGGTGACGAGTCGCAACAACAAGATTGCGACTCATGGTTGCGACTCAATTTGTTTGTTGCGACTCATGATTGCGACTCGTAATCTGCTGGTTGCGACTCATGGTTTCGACTCGAAACCTTTTGGTTGCGACTCATGGTTTCGAGTGAACAGTAACAGTGTTTGTTTTAATTTTACTTTTGTCACTGTTATATCAGTAGTTGGAAACTTATATGATTTGTGTTGTGTGCAGAAAATGGATTTAAAGTTTATATCTTCTCATAATCAAGTTGGATACTTAGCACCTCCGCCAGTGAAGCACAAGCAGCTGTATACATCGTTGATGAAAGGCCTAAATACATGCCGGATTGTTCATGCTCTTCGTGAGAATCCAGTTGTCTATGAAAGCCTTATTCGAGACTTTTGGAAGACTGCTAAAGTAGAAATCATTGAAGGAAAGGGAGCTATAGTTGCTGAGATTGACGAGATAAAGGTTATAGTGACTGAGCAGATTATTAGAGATGTGTTGAAGTTTAATGATCAGGAAACAGATCCAATCGAACTTCCTGCTGGAACAGTGGAAGCAATTTTACCTCGTTTAAGTTATGAAGGAAAGTTTCCTCCCCTGGTGAAGAAGTTTGTGCACCCTTACTGGCGTCTATTACTGCACATGTTTCTTTTGTGCATGACAGAAAATAGAGGGGGAATTGATCAGTTGAATACCACACAGACTGCTGCATTGATATGTGTGATTACAAACGAGCCGTTCAATTATTCAAGATATATTTTGGAAGCTATGAAGAGAAATGCAATTGGACTTCGAAAGGATAAGTTTCTTATGTATCCAAGATTTGTGCAGATGATTTTGAATGAGCATTATCCGGAATTGAAGAGATCTGGTAATACGTTGGAATTAAAGCCTATGGGACCTTCATGTTTTGGTGCTCTCACTACAAAGAAAGGAACTGAGAAAAGGTTTGAAGGTTTGATTGAGTTGGAGAAATTTGGTCAGTTTGCAGAGACAGAAGATGTTGGTGAGAATCCAGTGATGGCTCGATCTGTTCCAGAGCGTAGTGTATCTGCAAGTGCTATTGTTGCTGAAGAACATGATATTCGTATGGATGCTGAAGATCAGCCTGAGACAGAGATTTTAACAATAGACTCTGACAATGAAGGTGTTGAGATTATGTGTGATTCTGGTGAAGATGAAGAGCTTCCTCCTGAAGCTGAAGTTGATACTGCTGTTTCTGCTGTTCCACCCGTGATTACTGCTGAAAGTTTGGCTTTGTTATTGAAATCTGTAACTGATAAGATGGGAAATCCTCCTTCTGATCTTTCAGTGTCAAGTGAAAAGCCTAGTGAAGACCCAAAGGATTCTGATTCCATGCCATTGAAACGGAAAAGGAGGGATCCTCGGCTCGGAATGTATATTGAGCATAGCAAAGATCAACCCGTAATTACTGATGAAGATGATGAAGGTCTTTATGACTTCGATTTTGAGAAGAATGTCACCGATACCACCACTACTACAGATATCTTTGATTTTGATGCTGATGCTCAAAGAACTGATATGGATATCACTACTGATGATGTTCAGGTTACTAGTATTGATGTTGATACCTCTGTTGAGACAACGTTACCTAGTGCTACTGAAGCTGCAGGTTCTTCTAGAGTTGATCTTGATATGCCTAGCAGTTCAAGTGGTAAAAGACCTGAGGAGCCATTTAGAATGCCGTTTGATAATGATTCGAGTGATGAAGATGAGTTTATCAGCATGAGAGATATGAAGAAAAGAATGGTTGTCCTTGAGCAAGATTCAATTCATAAAGATGCAAAGATTATACAACTTGAAGATACGATTGTGAAGAAAGATCAACAGATTGAGCAGCTTCAAGGAGATGTTAGTTTGTTGTTTAACATGGTGTATGACTTACGTGGAAAGTTGGAGAAGAAATTTGGACAGGAGTTCTCAGATCCAACTGATGTTGAAAACAGGAAAAGGGCTTTTGAAAAGGATGATGCTGAAAGAAGTGCTGCTATGGAACAATACTTTAAAAGAATTATTGATCCTGTTGCAGACAAAGAGAAGGCTGAAAGAATCAAGAAGAAAAGAGAGTTTGTAATTATGAAGAATCGGAATCTAAATCCAGACGATGATGATGCTCATGCAACTCATCATTTGATGGATGTTGGTGAAACTCTCTATGATAAGGTTGGAAATCGTTCTGGTGTAGTTAGCTGGGGTTATGATCATGATCGCAAAAGATGGTGGATAAAAAGGAAAATTGGACCTGTTGAGTGGTACAAACATCCAGGCCAGTTTCAGTCATTTACTAAAGTGGACTTGACGAACTTGTCTAATGCAACCTATGTAGATGATAAGCCTGGAGGTGTTGGATATTTGTTTTTCGAAAGGTTGAAGAGGGAGGTTCTTAAGGGTTTTCCTTCAATGCGTACTGCAGAGTCCATTGTTAAACCCGCTAAAGGCATCAGAGATCCATATACGAACAAGCGATTGAAGATTGTGCGCTGGCCTGTGACTGACAAAGAGAAGGTGATTCCATTGGTGGAAAAGATACCAAAGGGTGCTCTAAAGTCCTTACATTTTTGGTCTTATGATGAGCGCTTAGGGCAGGCAATGATTGTATGTGATGATGATGTGTGTTTTCGCTTGGTGGATCAGATTGATTTACTGAATGTTGCTCATGAAGATTTGGAAGTGTTAGCTCGTCATCAAATTAGAGCTACTGAAAAATATGAAGAAATTGCAAAAGCTTGGACTAGAGCTGTTACATCATCTATTCATATTCGTACAAAGGGTTTCGGTGGTATGAAGGATCGGTTGCAAGGAGATCGTGAAGGTTAAAGTGTCAAGAACCTGCATGCATAAACCTAGGGGGAGATTGTTGGAACCTGAAGGTTTATTCATGTAGGTTAGAAAAGTTGAAGGGTTGATTATGTTTATGTTTAATTTACATGTTTGGGTCGGTTTTGTTAGTATTTGGGTTAGTAGACTTGTGTCGCATGGGCTTAGGTTAGTGGCCCAGTTGGTTTTGTATTTAAGCACACTATTACCTCATTGTTTGAGGTTGTTGATTTGGTGAATAGTGGGGGCGACACAAAGGAGAAGGTTGCGAGTTCCTTTGCTAGATCTTGTATCAGTCTACGTTTATCGTTGAATGCAAGAATCTATTGGTTTGTGATTTCTATTGCTCTCAACTATTGTTCTTTATTATCATTATTTAATCTTGAATCGTCTTGTGATTGATTTCCGCGCTCTCACAAGATATTGTTGATATCATTGATTGATCCTGCAAGGGTTTTACAAGTTGTTATTAATCATGGTGAAGGATCGGAAAGTTCATCTCAAAGACATGATACTCATGAGAAAACCCCTCACAGACGACAAAATCATGTTACTTTCCAAACACATGAGAATGACCAACGTTCTGGAGGTTCGAACAACAACTATGTTAGGCCTCATGCACAAAACAGATTCGTGAATGACCGAAATGCGTCACCCCCCGATTTCCAAATCAAAGACAGCATTCGGATAATCATCCACGATCATTCTCAAGACACGATGATGTTCCTAGATTTGGTAGGAATTTTGAGCCACCCAGGAATCAAAATTACGGTTACCAAAACTATGGAAGCCGAGATTATGGAAACTCTGGTTACACCAACAGATCGTCAACTCCGTATAATCCACGATTTACGGGGATTCATTCCAACAATTTCCGAAATGGAAATGGAGGACACAGAGGCGATGATGGTTATTTCAAAGAGTTTTCTTATGTTGACGAATCGGGACGACCCAAGACCATCATGGCTTGGGTCCCACACTCTAACTAAATTTTCTTGTTGGGGAGTGTAGGAGCAGCTGAAGAGAGCTATCTATATTTGGTATATCGATAGTGGCTATTCCAGACACATGACAGGAAATAAAGAGTTATTGAACAATTTTAAACAAATTCGTGGTGGTTATGTTAACTTTGCCGGTGAGAAGGGTGGATACATCACCGGTGAAGGTTCTGTGTCAAATGGAAAAATTACGCTGCATAAAGTGAACTACGTTGAAGAACTGAAGCATAACTTGATATCGGTTTCTCAAATTTGTGATAACAAGTACACGATGTTGTTCACTGATAAAGCTTGCTTCGTTTTGCGTCCGGGATTTGTTGTTCCCGAAGATTGGATCGTGATGAGGGCTCCAAGGGTGAATAACACATATGTCATGGATATGCGCCCTTTGGTTAACTCGTCTGCTCCAGTGACATGTCTACTTTCGAAGGCGACTGAAGATCAATCGTATCTCTGGCATAGGAGAATGGGCCACGTGCATCTACGAAAAATGAACCACTTAGTGAAAAACAACTTAGTGTTGGGGGTTCCTTTACGTAGTTTCAATATGCACAACAAATGTGAATCATGTGAAAAAGGAAAAATCAAACGAAAGCCTCACAAGCCGAAAACTGTTAACTCAATCCAAAAACCACTTGAATTGCTTCACATGGATCTTTTCGGCCCAATCCATGTTGCTAGCATTGGTGGGATGTCTTATTGCCTAGTTGTCACTGACGATTTCTCACGATACTCGTGGGTATTTTTCTTAAAAACAATGGACCAAACTGCTGGTATTTTAAGAGACTTGTTCAAACAACTTGAGAAAAATTATTCACTTCCTGTTAAGAAAATCCGAAGTGACAACGGCACTGAGTTTAAAAATCATTATATGGATGAGTTATGTCGGGAAATGGGAATAGTTCATCAGTTCAGCGCTCCATATGTTCCTCAACAGAACGGAGTTGCAGAACGGAAGAATCGTACCCTAATTGAGGCTGCCCGAACTATGCTTTCTGAATCAAAATTGCCAATTTTCTTTTGGGCCGAGGCTGTAAACACTGCATGTTATGTGTTAAATCATGTGCTTACGGTCAAAAGAGAAGATAAAACGTGCTATGAATTGCTTGAAAACAAGAAACCGAACTTATCTGGTTTTCAACCTTTTGGGATCAAGTGTGTTATCAAACGGACCAAAGATACTCCTAAAATGGGGGAAGTTGGTGAAGTTGGGTTCTTTTTGGGTTATGCCAATGGAACTCCCAACAAACGCGTTTATAACGTTAAGAAGCGTTCAGTGGAGATCGTGTTTGATATAACTCCCTTGAGTTACGATCCTCCACCGTCCGAATTCGGTCCTAAAAGTGGTTATGATTATGAAAAACTATTTGATTCATTTGATCTTCCTAATGTTTCAGAAGAAGATTCGGAGGTTGTCTACACACATCTTGTAAATAAAGATGAAGTGGATGCGAGCTGGAGAGCAAGTATCCCTACTAATGTGTCTTCGAATGTTCCAGTTGCTGATTCTTCGATCGTAAACGAAGTTGTTGCTGAGCAGATCCCCAATGCAGCTGCTCAAACTACAAGTGGTGATCTTTACGTTGATTTTTCAGCATATCCAAATGTTAATGTGTCTTCTGGAAATGATCAAGCTTCTAGTAGTAATGCAAATGTTGAGGGGGAGATTCAATCAAATTTGGGAAACAATCTTCAAGCTCCGGCAATCCCAATTCCAAGAATAAATATTCATCATCCTGTTGATAATATTATTGGGAATCCAAATGCGGGAATGCAAACGCGAAGGAGTATTTCAGAGATGCAATGTCTGTTCTCTGCTATCAAGAAAGAAGAAATCTACAATCTTAGCCTACATGAATGTTTTATCTCTCAGATAGAGCCGAAGAACTATCAAATGGCTCTGAAGGATAATTCTTGGTGTGAGGCGATGCAAGAAGAGTTAGCTCAGTTCGACAAGTTAAAGGTGTGGAATTTGGTCGATCTTCCAAAGGGCCAACATGCAATCAACACGAAGTGGGTTTTCAAGTGCAAAAAGGACGATAAGGGTGTTGTCGTCAGAAACAAAGCACGGTTGGTTATTCAAGGCTTCAATCAAGAGGAAGGGATTGATTATACAGAAGTTTATGCACCGGTAGCAAGACTGGAAGCCATTCGTTTATTTCTAGCTTTTGCTGCACACATGCGTTTCAAAGTCTATCAGTTGGATGTGAAAAGCGCGTTTCTTTACGGGAAATTGCATGAAACTGTGTATGTATCCCAACCACCGGGTTTCGAAGCTCCAGGGTCTGACAACAAAGTCTATCTGTTGGACAAAGCTCTCTACGGTCTCCATCAGGCTCCTCGGGCGTGGTACGAGACTTTATCAAGACATCTATTGGAGCACGGGTTCTCGCGTGGCGCGATTGACTCCACACTGTTCATATTGAAGAAAGGAGGAGATTTTCTGATCGTGCAAATTTACGTTGATGACATAATTTTTGGTTCTTCAAATGAAGAATTGTGTCGTGAGTTCGAGGCGGTGATGAAGTCAAAATTTGAAATGAGCGCGATGGGCGAGCTATCGTTCTTTCTAGGTCTTCAAGTCAGTCAAGAAAAGGCCGGGACGTACGTGCATCAGACGAAGTATGTCCATGAGATTCTCAAAAGATTTGGATTGGAAGATAGCTTACCCTATGACACGCCTCTCCCGACAAATCACAAGCTTTCACCCGATAAGGAGAAAGATCCTGAAGTGGATCCGACTCTATATCGAGCAATGATAGGTTCGCTAATGTATCTTACTGCTTCACGACCAGATATTATGTTCTCTGTTTGTTTGTGTGCCAGGTTCCAATCAACTCCGAAAGAGTCTCACTTGAAAGCGGTCAAGCGTATCTTCAGATATCTGAAAGGGACGCCTAAGCTTGGATTGTGGTATCCAGCTGAAGGTGGTCTAGATTTGATGGCGTATGCTGACGCAGACTTCGGAGGGTGCCCGATGAACAGAAAGTCAACCTTTAGCGGCGCACAACTTCTTGGGAACCGTCTTGTCTCTTGGCAATGCAAAAAGCAAGTTGCCGTTTCTCTATCCACGTGCGAGGCCGAGTACATTGCTGCATCAAGCTGTTGTGCTCAGGTCTTGTGGATTCAGCAGCAAATGAGGGACTACGGTTTGAATTTTACTCGAACTCCTATTCTTGTCGATAACAACTCTGCCATTTCCATAACTAACAATCCAGTTAATCACTCACGCACTAAGCACATAGATGTTAGGCATCATTTCATTCGCGACTGTGCTGAGAAGGGTTTAATAGAAGTGGTTAGGGTAGACACCTTGGATAATCTTGCCGACCTGTTTACAAAGATATTCGACCGGGCTAGATTTGAAAATCTGGTCCGAATGATTGGCATGATCAACCCCGAGTAAAATGCTTTTCAAAACTCGCATAGAAACTTTATTTTATGTTTACTGTACAGTTCTTACCGCTTTCCAAAAATTGAAAAACTCCAAAAATATTTTACTTAGTTGTAGGATAAATTTTAAGAAAAATACAAAAACATTTGAAAAATATAAAATGAAGTCGTGTTGAGATATAAGGGAAATGATAGTACATCGGTTAGTCGTATCTGGTGCAGGATTATAGTAATATATAAAATTAACCGTTAACTGTAACAACTTCATTATACGTTGCTTCGGTAGGTTTTACGCGTCAATAAGAACCTGTTTTTGGTATATAAACATAATGAACTGCGTAATTTGTGTGGTACATCTCTCGGATATATGGTCTGGGTACCGTAATTTCGTTTGATAGATTGCCGAGGTTCTGAGATACGTGGTCTTTATGCTGTTTATCATCTGGGTATCATGGTTGTTTCTTTTACCGAAAACAACGGGGACGCAAGTCTAGATCTTCCATGATACCATACATATGTGTAAATATCATTCAATCGTGTATATAATACATGATACATTCGACCGCAATAAGTGATAAACAATCACATGTCCCACAAAATATGTGATAATATATCACAGATCTTATGCGGGAGTCAAGTTCGTCTCTTTGTCTGTACGATGGTACTAACCTGTTCACGGACTTGCTCCTGTGCCCTCATGCATATGAAAATCAAGTTCCTCATCAATAAGTGATTCTATCACATAGGGCTTGTTTTCAATTCTAAATAAGTGAGTATCTCACATCAGTTTATACGTCAAAACAGATGATAAATGGTATACTCACCAGTAAGATGAACTCTCGTGCATACCTTGATACGGGAGTATATTCTGAGGTGGGTAAACATAGTTACAATCAGTTATTAATACACTTAATAGCATATCTCGAAAACAATGTTCGAAAGCGTGCTAAAGCTTAAGTGGACCACAATACCGTTGAACATCTTGAACTGTTAATATCATTCTTAGAACTTAAACTGATAATCTATGTTCTTGTGTTGGATATTGACAGAAAAACCGATATGATCTCTTTGCTCCAATTTCACAAAAAGATAATTAGTGTAAATACGTTCGTAGTTTTAATTCTTTTATTCAGTCAAAAAAAAAAGGATTTTGCTTTCTTGTTTCTATGTGCGAGTTATCATTTTGAAAATTCTCAAGGGTTGTGAACATTCTTTAATAAGGTGTTAAACATCAAGTTAGGTAATCTTAAAATAAGTCTTTCTGTATAAAAATCGGTCGTGCAAGATCCATCTAAGTGTGTGGGTAATCACGTCATTTTAAGGTGTTTCGGTAAATCTGCTTCCAAGTTGTGATATTTTTCCAAAAGTATAAGTTTTTGAAGTAACTTTTTATGAATGATCGTGTTTTGAAATACAAATTATTAAATATTGGTTGTTTACTATTTCAATTGTTGATTCCGGGATATTGGAATTTAGTTTTGGGATCCAGGTTTGGGCCGAGTGTCTCCGGGGTTAAGATTCTTAATCCGGTGTTAAGTGTTTCAGGTCTGGATCGTTCATCACAAGATGGAAGATTTGAAGAAGCTGTGTGCGTCTGGATCGTTCATCTCAAGATGGAAGATTTGAAGAAGCTAAGACGTCTGCCGTTGCATTCCTTTGAAGAAGATCAACCGTTAGCTGATCAATACATCAAGGTCGTGCAGTTCTGTGTGAAAAACCAGGCAGCGAGTACTCGAAGCAAGGATGAAGAATTCAAGACCAATGAAGACCATGCACTGATCAATGGGGAGTTTGTTAATGCACTTTAGGTGATACGTGCATGCCTTCCAATTTATAGGGTCTTTATTGGATATGTATTGAAACTTAGTCCAAGTTTTAACCTTGGACATTTTGTCCAAGTTTTAGGATAGACTTTTGTCTGAGTTTTTTTTAGGACAAAAGTCAGAGTTTTGTTTTGTGTAGTTTGTTTGTCCGGGCTTTCTAGTTTGTCTTGGAAGTCCGGGGTTTGCCTTGTATATATACCTTTATATGGAATAGACAAGGGGCGATTCTGTGTGAAATTCTGTGCACCTTTGTAACCCTAATCATTGTGTGTGTGTTTGTCTGGCGGCTACTGTGTGTGTGACGTCATTCATCTTCCTCATCAAGAATACTCTGTGTATTCTTGATTTCTCTCACAAATCTTTGCATTCTAGTGTTTCATCTACAGTGGTTGATCATCAGGTGGATTCCGCACACCTGTTGGTTGCATTAGCTGAGTGAGATCTTGGATTAGGAGGCCTTACAGTTTGGAGTCTCTGGTGTTTTGGTCAAAAATCTGATTAAGAATAATGTAACCAAACTTTGAATGTAAGGTAGAGTGCTTGTTGTGTTGATCAAGTGTATGAATAAATATCAAATGTAAATGTAAATGACAATGAACACAAGGATTTATACGAGGAAAAAACCCTTGATCAATGAATGATCTCCGGTATAAAAAACCTTGGGTGATGGAAACTACCGATCACCAACTATATTGAGAAAAAAAGTTTACAACTTTGGATGATATTAAGCTTGTTACAATGAAATTGCTAGTGTGTTTGAGAGTTGAGTTCGAGAGAGAGTATGCGAGTGTGTAAGTGTGTTAAAAACTGATAACTATCAAGCTCAGTACCCCACTAAAATATCTAACTAATCTACATTAACTAACTATTCTAAATTTTAGCCATGCACCCACGTTCACCATCAACGGTTATTGGTCCATGCACGTGCTTGAAATGAGAGCATATTCCCCATGATTCCCGGTTAGAATAGGTCCTCTTCGAAATGTACCTGCAAAACAAGGCCAAACGATATAGAAACAATTGTTAGTTAGTTAGAATAACAATGAGGATCCGTGATCCTTAGTCTTCCTGCACCATTTCCTGAGGATCCGTGATCCAGGTCAAACTTAGGATACATGATCCACAAGTGCTAAAATTCTATCCCTAACATCTGGTATTCAGAATTATATACTAAAAAGCAAATCGGTAGTGAATGCATCTCCTGGCTTTGGTCCTTCAAATATAGCAATAGTATACTCGTTAGAAAGATAATAAAACACTGGATTTTATGATGTATTTTTTATTAAAAAAGTAATACATATAAAAAAGTTACGGGAGTTTAGAAAAGACGGTGAAATATGCATGTAACTTACATGTGCGTGACATGTGCATGAGCTTTTTGATAATATTGCCCATAATGTAAGTTAGCATAAGTGACACATGTTAATATCAAAATCGTTCTCACCGTTTCATAGTTTTAAACGTTTTCTCCAAATCATGCCCTGCTTACTCTCTTTCTCTCTCTTAATATATATGCGTGTGTATTTGATTATATATTTCTATATGTGTGTGCTTTTTATATGGTTGACAATTGTTTTGAACGAAAAGAGCTTTATTTAAAAGGAGGGCACGATAAGTAATTTGCACCTAATCAAAATTATTTCACATATCAGCTACTTTGTCACACTATAGGTTATGTATAGCACCCTTTTGTTTAAACTCCGCTAAATAATATATATGGGATAATCAATGAATTTCCTTTATGTACATATAATGTCTTTATTTTAACAATGTCTTCTCCACTTTAAAACTACATCAAAATCAGGGACCTAGTTTATCTTTATATGTAATGTATAAATACCAGAAGTGGGATTACCCTTTAGGTTTTAGACGCTGACCCCTATTGCTAATTTGAGTGATAGAAACAAAATAAGATATACGATCACAATGGTAACCACGTTGTCCCTTCAATGAAATGATTGAATTCTTGTACTTATTGTTCTTTTATTTCTTTTCTCTTTATAAATTGTTGGGAACTTTGGGATAGGTAATTTTTTTAGTAGAAGTCTAGGTGATTTTTAAGTAATATCTTTGTAATTTTGAGTACTTCGTTTTCTACATGATTCAAATAGAATAGTACAATGAGTAAATTACAAAAATCGTCTTTTATGTATGTCAATTATTGCAATCTGTGTCCTTTGTCTTTAATAATTATAGAAAACGTACTCGATGTTTGCAAACCCTCACAAGTTATGTCCTTTAGCCCTAACTCAGTTAATTTTTGTGGTTAAATCTGACCAAATAGACCCTACATGAGGGTATATTGGTCATTTTACCCTAAATCCGACCATGTCTTCCTACACTTTCTCTCACACCCTCTTTTCCCAAATCACTTCACCAATCTCCAACCATCGCCCCAAACCCACATCACTCTGCTCATTCAACCCATACCCACTTCGACCCATCTCTAGATCCCCTGTTTTATCAAGCGAATCGAAGACTAGTTTCATAACCAACTACTCTTCACCTGCAAGTGATAACAGCTCAAAAGATAAACCCAAATTGAACTCCGTACGTAATTTCTCATTTCTTTATTTAAAGTTTCGAACTTTACATCTTGTTCTTCTTGATTTAAAGTTTCGAACCCCAATCAGATTCGAGAGATTTTGCCACACAGGTTTGTGATTGTTTGTGATTTGGGGGGTTTTGGGTGTGGAGATTTGAGATTTAAGTAGGTTTTTGGTAGGATTTTGTTTGTTTGCAGGTTTCCGTTTTTGTTGGTGGATAGGGTGATTGAGTATAATCCAGGAGTTTCAGCAGGAGTCATAACCCCACAGAGGGCGGTGGTCAAGTGATGGTGGTTGTGTAGAACAGAGAGAAATGGGTGAGAGAAGTGTGAGTTGTTTATGGTGGTGGTGCTAGAATGGTGGTGTGAAGAGGGAGAAAGAAAGTTAAGAGAGATCAAGAGAATGAGAGGTGAAAGAGAGATATGCCATTCAAAAAGAGAGAGAGAAAAGATCTGAATTTTTTTATAATTTTATTTTTTTAGTATTTAGGATAAAATGACCAATATACCCTCTTGTGGGGTCCAATTGGTCAAATTTAACCATAAAAAATTAACTGAGTTAGCGCTAAAGAACATAACTTGCAAGGGTTTGCAAACATCAAGTACGTTTTCTGTAATTATTGAAGATAAAGGACACAGTTTGCAATAAGTGACATACATAAATGACAATTTATGTAATTTACTCTAGTACAATTGCTAATTTGTTTGTTATTCAAGATATTATGCGGTAGGTAGGAAAGTATAAGAATCGTTTTGAAAGAAATAGAAGCTAACCATGTGAAGTCAAATTGATATGTTTTCATTAGAATTCTGGTGGTGAGTCAAAAATATTGTTTCAATGTAATAATGACAACTCTACAATGTAGTATCTAATACATCCAAGAAGTATAATTGTCCTGGTAATGCGTTGACGGTATTAAGAACATGAGAGATGAAAGATTGAGCCGGATATCGTTTACCTTGAACACTCTTATAAATTGTCATTGTAAATATGACAAAATAGGGTGTTCACTTTGTATTGTCACATATAATATAAATGAACATCTCATTTGGGCAAGATGGCAACATGAAAGGCACAGGGAGGGAGGGCCATTTCAAAAGGTAGAAAACTCATGGTTTGAAGCCTATAATGTGATAACTTATACAAAATTTGTTGTTGTTGCCGGTGCTATTGGTGTTACTTTGTTATTGACGATTCTCTTATGGAAGTAGTTGTCTGAAGCAAACTTTCGTCATCGGTATGTGACGAGAGATTAGTGACAACTTGAGAGGTAGTCGGTAATTTGTCAGCAATCATCGATAGATATCTATATTTTTTTGGGCCTACTGGTCCTTTTGTGCAAATTTTAATAGACATTAAACGTTGCTTTATGTTAAAGAAATCTACACCTGGTTACAACAAATCAATTTTGGCCTACTGATCATTTTGTGCAAATCTTCTACATTATATGGGCCTTGTCATGTGTTATGGGATTGTTTCAGTTACACAAACCCTCACCAGGTTATAACAAGTCATTTTGCATCTACTATACACACATGTGACTAAATCACACTATATGTTAGTTCGTTAGTTAAGGTTACACAAATCAACGTGACGTTATAATCACTCATGTATAAGTACATATTACATTTTCAAATATTACAAAAGAAAATCACATTACAATTGAAACAATTACAAATTATAATAATTGCTTGTGTTTAAGTACACCAACCTAACATTACTAAGCACCCTAAACACAGGGGTCTCAACTGTTGGATTTACTTATTGCCAAATAATCTTTAAACCAAACACTTCATTAGAACATGGGTTATTGGATTTTATCACCCCTAACTATCAGTCTTTGGCCGTTGCCACCCGCAACCAACACTTTAACACCCGACACCCCTAACTTGACTTTTTGTTTGCAATGGTACCACCCAGTTAAATCTGCACTAACTTGGTTTATTTTTTGTCCGACGTGTCACAATTTTGCTGAGTTGGAGATTATTACGTGGCGATGATGTGTCATATCCCACTTATAAAACCCTGCATAGCTCATTATCAGTGATCAAACCTAATCGATGATGATGAAGACTAAAGCCCTAATCTCTGGAAACTAAGGTACGACTTATCAGAATTCATGAAATTAGGCATTGGTTTGAGATGTTGGAAACAATAGATGTTATGCTTTGGTATGGTGGTCACATTGAAGTAGGATTCAGTCAACCGCAATATGTAGGGGGTGAATTAAGGCTTGTTAGAGTAGATGTAGACCACATTTCTTACTTTGTACTAGTAGAGTATGCAATGGAATCAGGTTTTTACAGTTCTAGGGACATGTATATGTATGGGTTGGATGCTGATGATGGGGGACTTCATCACTTTGAGAATGATAAAGATGTTTTGCACTTGGATGCTAAGGTTTTAAAGTGGACTGAACCATTTATTGAAGTACTTATCCAACAAGGTCCAATAGTGGCAGACGAAGCCCACTCCTGTGCCAGGCCCACTAACCCAGCTGCCCATCCCAATGAACAAAACGCCCAATCTAAAAAGTCTGCTAGGTCAACTGATAATGTTTCAGTAGATATAAAAAAAGAATCTGGTGATAACAGTGATGATAGTGACAATAATGAAGTAGTTGGATCAGGAGAGTCAACTGTGTATACTGATGATATTGATGATGTGACAACCGTCACTTTTCCGTACATTCCGTACACTAGATGAACAGTAATTTGTGCTTTAATGACTGTACATGATCTAGTTTACCAGACAAATAAATTCCTGAATTCCATGCAAGTGAATTCATGCATGATATATGCTACAAGAATTACGTTATGATAGCGTTGCGTCAAAAATTAGTAAACTCACCGGTAAGACACATCATGTCAACAGAACTGCAGAAAGCAGTCAGACATTAGAATTAGGGCCTAGGTGTAGGTCCAACGTCAAAAATACTTTAAAACCCAAGGATACATACAAGGGTTACATATATACCGCCCGGATAATATTTAATCCCACAAATATTCTGTTATGATTAAAATTTTATTTTAATCAGGTTCGTGTTGAAAAATAAATTAAAACGCTCAAAAACGTTATTTTTCAAGTTTAAGCGCGTACCGTGTGTTCCTACGCGACACAATGCTTACACTGCAAAACACAGACAACGCAGCAAACCCAGGAATATGCCAGGAATATGCCAGGAATATACCAGGAATATACCAGGAATTTGCCAGGAATATGCCAGGAATATACCAGGAATATACCAGGAATATGCCAGGAATATGCCAGGAATATGCCAGGAATATGCTAGGAATATACCAGGAATATACCAGGAATATACCAGGAATATGCCAGGAATATACCAGGAATATACCAGGAATATGCCAGGAATATGCCAGGAATATGCCAGGAATATACCAGGAATATACCAGGAATATACCAGGAATATGCTAGGAATATACCAGGAATATACCAGGAATATGCCAGGAATATGCCAGGAATATGCCAGGAATATGCTATATGGAAGGTCTATAAATACCATCCTCACAACTTCAACACTTTCCTTCCTTCTTCTTCTTCTTGGCTACGGCTCACCACCACCACCTACCATCCACCATTTTTGTTCATCATCCATCCATTCCAAGGTGATTCTAAGGTGTCTCGAGCCTATTTAGGAAGGTTGCAAGCAACGGAACTTGAAGGACCTTCTCCATTTGCTTTTAACCACCACATTTATACTCTTGAACTTCCCTAGCCTTGTGCTAGTAGTAAGTGCTTAAACACTTCATCTTGTTCTTATTTTTAGTGGTTAATAGATGATAGAATGGTAAAGTATGAAGAAACTCTAAAGAACTTGCATTAAAGTCTTGAACATAAGATGAATAAGGTGGATAAAGAGAAGATGTGTGTGTAAATCTTGTAGATCTTGTATGCTTGTGATTATGTGATGTTGTTGTTGCTAGAAGTGGGATGAATCATCATCTAACCATACTAGTTCATGTACAAGAACATGAACTAGTAGTATGTTAGTGCTAGAGATGTGAAAGATGATGAAGCCATCCACTCATGAAACATGAACTTGAGTAAAAGTAATTTTTCTTTTAAAATAAGACTCTAAACATGTAGATCTAAAGATCTACAAGTGGTTTTTCGGAAGAACCAAGCAAAAATATTAGTCTTGTTTAAAACCCGGATCTTACATGAACTAAATGTATTTTAGTAAATAAACAAGTGTGTAAACACTTGTGTAACAAGGAAGTTCAACAAAGAAATATTTTTGTGAATCTTGACTAGAAGTTGTGAAACTTCATATTCTTTAAAAATAAAGTTTTTAAGAAACTAAACTTATTTTTAAAGATAACAAGACTTACTAAACGAGCTAGTAGGTTACTACACACTTTCGTAAATTCTCAAGTTCATAAGTGTGTGATATATGCTTGTTTTGACAAGTTTGGGAAATAAAGATTGTATTGTTGAGATTGTTGTTGATTTAAAAGAAAATAAACACATGTTTTGAAAACATGGGAAACCTCCATTTTTAGGGGAAACTCTGTTAAAATTTTTATAAATTTTGACACTTAGAAAAATATAAGTTTTCGAGAAACTTATTCCCTAAAAATGTATTTAAGAGTATTACCAAGGTTTCCCTAATTTTTGGTGATAAGAAATGAGGATTTCTTCAAGAATAAAAATGGATATAAGTATGTATATTTTTGAGAGAAAAATATATATTATTTTATCACCAACTTTTGTGCTAAGTGTATATAGTATGTGTTATACGTGCTAGTGTATTAAGACTTAAAAATACACTAAATACTCATGAGGGGTATAAACATAAAAAAAATACACATACAACATACAAGATACATAGTTCGGGTGCAAAGTGCAAAACACGAGATACTTATATTTTTTTTTTAGAGAAAATAATATAAGTAAGATATGTAATTAAAAATATAGAATATTTTTAACACAAGAATACGTACACAAGAGATAGTGACTGTACTTGTGCGATACAAGTCTAGTGACTAACGTTAAGAAAACACGTATAGGTCACGACGCTAGATAAGCTAATCCGGTGAAGTTTACGACGCAGGAACGCAAAGTTGTGAGTTCATGCTCCCCCTTTTCTTTAACTGTTTTTGCTTTTATAACTCTCGGGGGTGAAATACATGTTACAAATGTTATAATTTTTACAAAGGGTAAAAATACAAGAAGCACTCTTGGTGAGAACGAGAACCGAGTGCAATATGATTTGAGGATATGAGAAGTACTCGTGGTGAGTGCAATATGATGAGCTTTAAGAAAAGCCTAGAAAATACTAGATCATGTGAGCTTAAACTAATACAAAAGATGCCATAAAGTCTTGGTGAATACTAGTACCAAGCCATTAAAAACATTCATTAATTAGGGACGAGGGTTAGATCTAACGGGTACGGCCGAGCCCCACTCAGGGTCCTTATGTGACCACTTGAGTGCTTCGGTGTCCCAGTCGAGGGAAATCGACACAGTCGAGGTTAATCGACACAGTCGAGGGAAATCGACACAGTCAAGGGAAATCGACGCAGTCGAGGTTAATCGACATAGTCGAGGGTAATCGACACAGTAAAGGAGCCAACACTAATGCTCCATATGCTCACATGCCTTAAAGGAGCCAACACTAATGCTCCATATGTCCTCACATTCCTTAATGTCCTTGTATAAACAATCATTTAAAACGTGGGGTACACAAGAAAACTTGAATGATACTTGAGTACGTGGGGTACTCAAGAAAACGGGAATTATACTTGAGTACGTGGGGTACTCAAGAAAGACTTGAATTATACATGACAAATACTATGTTTTCATACAAAGTATAAAAACGTGAAATACAAAAACACATGAACTCGCTCAACTTTATGTTGATGTTTCCAAAATTACATGTATTTCAGGTGACAGGATGGATCTTGGGCGCAAGTGTCATAACTAGAAGTAGACTACTAGTTTAGATGTCATCCACTTTTGTTGAATTGTAACCTTGTCAGAGGTCGTGTTTTGAAAACCTAAATAACACGTGTTTGTAATACTCAAATTTTCATGAATGGTTGAACATCGTTTTGATCATGTAGTTGTTTATTACGATTGAATGCAATGATAACAAGCTAGTCACACATCATACGCTTCCGCAAAAGACAGGGTGTGACAGTTTGGTATCAGAGCTTCGATTGTAGTGAACTAGGATTCTTTCTCGAGTCTAGACTACAATCACTAGAGTTCTCTCACGAAAACATTTTACAAAAAGGTTTTCATTGCATTCACGAAAGCGCCAAGATCCACAAGTCAGACACTTTTCAAAAAGTGACAAGGCAAGGACATTAGTGAGGAATACCTTTAAAATAAGGTGCCAACCAAAGCGTAGTCTACACGAGTTAGACTTGCCAAAAACAAAATGACCCCCCAAAAACGAGAGTTATACGTGATATAATGCATTAAATTGCTTGACTATGCTAAGTAGCATATATGTTATTGATATATAGACATACAAATAAGTGTACGGAATGATTATTGACGTGAATGAGATACTTTCGACACTGACTCCTATTACTGTACGTGACTCGCACGATGAAGCTACCGACATCGCGTCCTTTGCAAAGCTCATGGCTGGGAGTGATTACCAAACAAGATGCTGAGCTTGCTTCCGTAGGAGATGGTTGCTCTTCCCTCTCGATCGTGAAGATGCCTAACTACGGTGATGATGACGAGGCAGAGGCGGCAACCTTGAACGAATTCTCAATCAACGGGACGAGATCCCTACGGCTTATGTGAAGCAAGATTGACGACATACTTGACCAGAAAAGGAAGATGAAGTATTCATCTCGAAGGTGCCCCTCCAACTACTAGGAATTCTCTCTATTCCTATTCCATCTAATCATCGTGCCTATACGCGCGTAACGATAACGAATGTTAGCGCGTGGACCATCGCAAAGGTCCTTTCCTTGACAAGGGGTATAAGGACAGTAGTGTCCCCCCCTTGATTGATCATCTGCTTGGACGAGAGAAAATTGGGGTAACTGTGCAAGACAATTTATTATTACGGGGGCCCACGTAATAACGACTTGTAGTGCACAGAAATCCTGGTGGACTCTGCGGGTCAAGCTAATGAAAACCATACAAAATTAATCTATAGGTGTCCTCACCTTCATCTGGTAGAACAACACATAGATCAGTGTTTTAGCACGTTAGAAAGTAGGAAGCCTGTCTTAGGCTACTTCGTGACTGACACTTCTACCTGCATACGAGACGTTTGAGAAAACGATATTTGAGCGAGAGAGGTGGAATGACATTCAGAAAGAATCAGCGACGATACACTCCTTATCACCTCTACACAAACAACCCCATCAAAGGGGAAATATACGCACCAGTAAAGCTAATATAGCAGGAAATAACTGAAACTTGAATGACCAAGGCGATGTAGCCTCGAGTTCATTTCAAACAATAAGCCAAGTTGGCAAGCCTATGTGAAGGCTCAATAACTGTTTCCTCGCTTATACACTGATTATATATACGTGTGAAATTGGGTGGCTTATGGTGCTATGTATATCATAGACAATTGAAATGTTGTCTAACCTACTTCATGCCATTTTGGCAGAAGAGAATGCCGCCCAGGCGAGACACAAACACCAGTACGTTGCCAAGGACAGAAGCCGAGCTTCAAGAACGTATTGCACAGGCAATTGCACGACATGAAGCCCTCCGCTCTAAGCACAGCGATGGCACTACTGAAAATAACCCTCCAACTGGCTGCACCTATAAACAATTCCTAGACTGCAAGCCATTGAATTTTGATGACACAGGAGGTGCCGTTGCATTTGTTCGTTGGGCAGAAAAGACTGACTCCATTCTAAGAATGAGTAACTGTTCGCCCCGACAGAGTGTTACTTATATCTCAGGGTTATTCGTAGATGGCGCGCTCTCCTGGTGGAACCTTCAGGTTCAAACCCTTGGTGCGGATGCTGCTTATGCACTAAGCTGGGACGAGCTCAGGGAAATGATGGAAAAGAAATACTGTTCTAGGGCTGAAATCCAGAAGATTGAGGTGGAGTTCTGGAACTTGAAAATGGACGGACCGAAGATTCCTGAATACGTCCAACGATTTCACGACTTGTCTAGGGTCGTCCCCTACTTAGTCAAACCGGAATTCAAAAGGGTTGAACGATTCATTTGGGGACTTGCACCTCAGATCAGGAGCATGGTTACTACCTCAAAGCCCTCAACCATTGCAGAGGCTATCGATATGAGTGTCACTCTTACTGAAGAAGCTCTACGTGCTGGAAAATTTTCGGAATCTGAGGATAACAAGAAAGAGACTCATGTGGAGTCATCAGGCAATAAGAAAAGGAAGTCTTCGAACCTAAAGGTGGGCACACGAGTCAGCCATGGAAGCTCTAAAGCAAACAAAAGAAAGAAAGTGAATCCACCACATGACAAGGAAACTGATGGAGCCACTAATAAGGCCGGTGGTAAAATCTACTCGGGAACTAAGCCGAAGTGCGGAGAATGCAATTTTCACCATGAAGGTCAATGTCCGAGACCTAAGTGCGGAAAGTGTGGAAAAGAAGGGCACAGTAAGGATGCCTATTGGGCGAAGGACCCAGATGGAAGAAATAAGAGAATACCAGGTTGCTACAAATGTGGTGAAGCAGGGCACTTTAGGAAAGATTGCCCTAGGAAGAAACAAGCAAGGAAGGGTTTTCACGATCGAAACTCGTGAAGCACGCCAGGATCCAGATGCGGTTACGGGTACGTTCCCTAATAACCAACCCTATGCATCTACTTTTAATTAATACTGGCATCAACTTTTACCTTGCATGCTTAAGAACATAAGAAACTGCTGGGCCTAGTTTCGAGTAAGAATAGACGCCCCGTATTCTTTAGAAATGGGCATATAGGAGGCTAGTTTAAACAGTCGAAGCGATTAAGGATTGTATTTAGGGACTCAGAAGGCCGGAACCTTCTGTTACTATTGACTCGCGAAGTCATAATATGTTAGTCAGCATGGATCAGAAATCCAAGTATACAGCTGACGTCGTTTGATTTGAGAAAATCAGTCGCATCCCTCTTGCGAATGATGAAACCCAAACTTCCTGTAATAGGTGCAAGGATGCTAGACCCCACAAGGAGGCAGATCTGCGACATCCCTCATTGGTCGAAGAGGCATAGAAACGCCTCCGAGTAGACTGCAGAGCCTGAGAACATCCCCGTGATGGAAGAAGTCCCAGTAGCCTTTTCAGAAGACTTTCCAGGAACGCCTCTCTGTAGCGACGAGAGGAGTTCAGAATAAATCGCGTGCCAGGAGCAGCACCAGTGACGAATGACGCCATACCGACTAACTTCACCAGCGAAGCATGAACCTCTGATATAACTGCAAGAGCTGCTAGACAGAGGAAACTAAGGACATAACATCCTTAGATAAGGAGACAAGGAGAAAGTTGGTAGTCTCCACTTTACTTAAACTTCAGAAAATTGAGGATCAGAATCCTTTGCCAGGGACTGATGACACAAATGAGCCAATCGTAAGGTTCCAGTTACCACTTAAAGATCAACTTGAGGATAGGAGGTCCTCCACTGTGAATACCAGAAGGAAACGTTCCTAAAACGACCTTTAGGACTCGCTTCAAGCATTACGAGTTCCTTGTCGCATCATTTGGCTTAACACATGCATC
>JARYGA010033909.1:0-17416 GCA_030545235.1 Helianthus tuberosus | reverse complement strand
TTATTTACATGCTGAACCTTAGTGACAAACATGATGCACGAAAAGCATAGTAGCACTATAAATGGATAACCTATTGAACATGCTGATAAAGCCAGCATCAGGCAGACACTGCCTCTAAGGCCTGTATAAGCCAGAAATATTTTACTACACTAGTGGTGAGTGTAGGGATACATGGATTGTAGAACTGCGTCTCTAGGAATAAGTTACAAAGACTGGATGTGCCTAAAACGTGCTCTAAGCACAAAAACTTAGCACTTTAATAAACAATCCAGCTTTTAGCTAACTAATAAAGTGCCAAAACATGAGGAAAATATTCCCGACACTTTGGAGGAATAAGTTGTGTCACTAAAAAGGGTATTAACGACACTTTAAGGCTTTGTTAAGCACTTTAACGGATCTCTATCCAACCGAACAACCGGACTATACCCGGAACATGAAAATATTGTTAATAACATTACTTATCTTTTTCTGAGCCAGTTAGGGTCCCTGAATACCCTAACACCCGCTATAACACATATCACATTAGTAACCGAGTTAATCTCTAACTTAACTAACTAATGTTTAACTAATGGTTGAAAACTAACTAGGAGACCCCCCCCCCCCTCAACCGAACTCGTCCCCTAGGGGGACACCCTTGTCCTTTATTTGATTATAATAATCATCTATGTCTAATATCTTAGTGACATAGTAACCCTTGGACAATTAGCATGAGTTTTGCCTATAAGTTCAAGACATAACACATCATATTCATTTCCCACTTAACCAACACAAATCACTCTCTCTTTCTCTCTTTCACTCTCGGCCGAAGACACAAGCAACCCCACCGCCACCTTTCAATCTTGATCGAGCCATTCCAAGATCATTCAAGTGTTAAGGATCACCTACAAGGAAGCTTGGTGCAATCGGAAGGCGAAGGACCTCACTCTATTGCTTTTATCCACTCATTTTGCATCTAGATTCTTCCCTAGCCTCGAGCTAGTAGTAAGTTGCTTAAATCACACTCTCGAACTATTTTAAAGTGGTTAAAATGATATGTAA
The DNA here is from genome assembly GCA_030545235.1 of Helianthus tuberosus. Taxonomy (NCBI): domain Eukaryota; kingdom Viridiplantae; phylum Streptophyta; class Magnoliopsida; order Asterales; family Asteraceae; genus Helianthus; species Helianthus tuberosus. The sequence continues at coordinate 16,378 of JARYGA010033909.1, read as the reverse complement.
CGGTTAAAACTCGTAAACATACAAGATGAAGCATAAAAGTCTACTAAAAATGCTAGTAATGGTGGTTAAAAGCTTGAATGTTGTGTAAATCTTGTAGTATTTGATTTGTGTGGTTATTTAGGCCTGATCTATGTTGTGGTAGCTCGGATCATCGTTTAACCCGGATTGGTCATGATCATGGATTATGACATAAAGCTTGTTTAAGTGTGACGTGTAGGTCGTCACACTGCTGCTTGATTTGGAGGTATACTTGGTAGAGACGCACCACTGTGAGTTCATGTCCCCCTTTTCTCTTAACTATTTTCAGTTTTCTAAACTGCGGGGGTGAAATACATGTTACTATGATTACGAGTACTTTATACATGGTATGGTTAGCTTAAGGAGGGTTACTACTTAGATCATGTGAGTGGGTAGGCGGGAACTGGAGACCATTAATCCTCATTGTAGGACCAAGGGACGTAAGCGGTAGATCTATCTGGGTGTAGCGAGCCCAACTCCAGGTCCAACAGTACGGACCTCGGGGTGACTTTGTGCCCAACGCGAAATCTGCTAGGTTTGAGTCATCCTACTTGCACTTCACACATATCAATGGCCTTGCAAACCATTGGTGATCTCTTTTTCCTTATTTGCTACATACCAGGATTTTTATACTTACAAGTGTTTTACATACTCACTTACACATGAACTCGCTCAACATTATTGTTGATTTTTCAACTTACATGTATTTCAGGGAATTAAAGGATCTGGCGCGGTATGACACGTTTTCCCGCTGCACTAGTTACGAGGTCATCCGGGTTTAGGGAATGTGACTCTTTCCTGGACAAGTCACAGTCCTTAAACTATGCTCATGTTATGTTGTGTTTGTTGAACAATGTTTATGTCGTTAGGATGTGTTTCCGTTGAGACTATGTTGTTGTATTTGGTTTTTGAAACTTAATTAAATGGATGATCTTGCATGGTTTTACTTTATATAGCTTTGTTATGGTTAAGCTATGGTATTAAGAAGTCACACCAAATTAACCACGCTTCCGCAAAGCCAGGGTGTGACATATAATCTCTGCTTGACCACTTGTATTCGAAACACTCAAATTTGCTTTCAATTTAATGAACCATTTAATCAATTCAAAATCATTTCACATTTCAAACAAACTCTCCCAACCCAGTTGTTCATCATGTTTAGCAATCGGAATTTTGAAAATCAGCTTTCCAACATCAGTTGTCAAAAATAAGATGAAATAAAATCTTTTTGAATTTTTCAAAAATTTTATGCTAAAACACATTCTTTTTGGATTTTGTTTTAAATGAAAAGCAGTAAAGAAATATTTACAGATATATTTTGTGAGTTTGTGTAAGAGGATCATATCAGTTTATGACAAATCACTAGTATCGTTGCGCTTTAAACACTTTAAGTTCTAAACGATTCACTTAGATTGTCAGTATACTGATCCACTTAAATTTTCACACAAAGTTCAATTGTTTAGAGATACGAGATTAGTGTTTTAAGGACTTAAACTTATTCGCGTGTCCCACCTCAGAATATACTCCCATATCCAGACTCCTATATTCAGTCTTACAGGTGAATGTACACTAATGATATCTGTAAACGGGTAAATGCGAGACCATGAGAGCTCAGGCTATTGCTTCCGCAAAATCAGAGAGATGATGGTTCGACTTTAGGTGTGTCCCGTTTGGGGATCTTTTCTTCAACAGCACATGATTAGCATTTTTCAATGTTTCATCATTTTTTATGCTGAGGGTTAGCTTTAAGAATAAAGCAGTGCAGAGCATTATACGAGGACTAGGCTATTGCTCCTGCAAAATCAGAAGTCCTGGTATAATACCCCAAATATCATCACGCACAAAGACCTAGTATGTCAGAAATAGAAAGCCCTTCAAACAAGATTTCAGGGGTTACCTATATATCCGAGAGATGTTCCCCACGGGATAAGTAAGTATTTGATATTTAGGTTTATATCTCGATAACAATCTACTAAGCGTGTAAAAATCTACTGGCATATAACATTTTAACTTTCCAATTCTTTAGCGTACTGTGATAGTCTACTGATGTACTATCATTTCCTCTTTTTCACAACAATACTCATTTTTTATTTTTATCATGTTTTTGGATTTATCAAATTTTCAAATGTTTTTGAATTTTCTGAAATTTCTTATGTCACACCCCCAAATTCCACCATGCGGAGTATCACCGCTTGGAGGCGTGACATGACCAGGATCGAGCCACCAATCATATTGAACAACGTATTTTAGTAAATAAAACCAATCACAATACAATTTGTGACCAAAAGGAAGTTAACCAAGTTTAATTTAAACAGCGGAAGCATAAGACGTTAAACCAAAACATAAGTTCGTAGTTCATGAGTTTAAAGTCCCAAAACATAAATTTCATAAGTTCATAAAGTTTATTTATTGAGTACGGGACATATCAGTTCGCATCCCACAACGACCACCTCCATGTGAAAGCTCCATAGCATCTAACGACCTGCAAAGCATGTAATAACGAGTCAACAACAAAGTTGAGTGAGTTCACGGTTGGTTGTCCATTTTAGAGTTGTTTCCAAAAACATAGTTTAATCTTAATCAGCTATCTAGCCATGGGGGTCACCCCATAGTTCGAAAATGTTTATTAGTTAACCATCCCTGGCCATCCAGCCCGGCACTCCGGCCGTGGGAGCTACCCCATTATTTAAACTACCAGAGACTCGTTTATCATATCGACTACAAACAAAAATTTATTGTGCCCTAGCGTCGGTGTCTATCACCACCGACGTGCCATAGTCCATTAGTACACGCCCGTCCGACTGGCACGGTGTGAGGTTTGTTAAACCTAATAGCGCTATTAACTAATGACCCGCTCGCCATAGCCTCGACGATTAAGTCGATACAAAAAGGGAGGGACTGCATTGATAGAGTTCTAGTCTAGTAAGCCTAATCCGTCCCAACAGGATGAGGAATTTACATTCCTGAACACGTCCCAAAGGACGAGGAATCCCTATTCCTGAACCCATTCCCATTCCCATCGGGAATTACCATGCTTTGTAGAAAAGTGTGAACTCACCTCGGTTTGCTCGGTTAGATTCTCAAATATAGCTAACAGTCAAGGTCAGTCAATCACATCCTAATATGATTACCAGTTAGTCATTTAGTGATTTTCAAATAGAGCACAAAGTTCCTACACGTATCTATCACATAACTTGCATTACTTTAACTGTTTATGCCCATATAAACTTCCCATCTATTCCCGCTCATAAATAAACATACGACATTGCACATAACACTTTTATTGACATATAACATGTTAGATCATTCACAGATAACATACTCGACATTTAGACACGCAAATTACAACTTAGGTCATTTCAGCTTTAATATTCAAAACCGGGCTGTTTTCGGACATTTTTATAAAGTAGTTAACTTGTTCCAAAAATTCCCAACTTTTTACAAAACATCTTAAACGATCAAAATATTATTGTGTAAAAATATTGGGGTCCAGTTCATTACCAATATTTTATAAAAATCATTTTCCGGACTGCACTCAGATTTATCTTTTTCTGATTGCAGTCCACGGATTAATTTATTAAAAATTCATCGTAAGTCCGATTTATGAAATTCCAGTGAGAGAATTACAAATACATCGGTGGTCATGTATTGTACAAATTTCATGATCTAACCCTAGACAGAACTCAAGTTATGACAGAAAACAGAACGCATATTTTCAGCAGAAAAATTGCAGCTCTAGCTGCTGTTACGAAATGACACTTTAAAAATAGTAAACGGAGTCCAAAAATTATGATTCCGGTGCCATTAGAACCGTAGTTCATAATACATAAATCAAGACCTCAGAAAATACATTTTTCGTTAAGTTACGGTCCTATTACAGCCAACTGAAGTTGGCTGTAATCACTAAACAGCTTTCTGTTTTCAGTCTTTAACCTTCTAAAGCGCGTTCGATTGATTCCGTTAGCATGTTTAGTGATCACAACAACATCAAACATCAATATTAACCAGCAAATCATCAGGAAATCAATCAAGAATCATAACAACACAAGATCTACATGATTTACACACATAACTTCTCTTTATCCACTCTTTACCCTTTATGTTCAAGACTTAATGTAAGTTCTTTAGAGTTTCTTAAGTTTTAACCATTAAATCAACTATTAACCACCAAATACAAGAACAAGATGATGATTAGAAGCACTTACTACTAGCACAAGGCTAGGGGAGAAACAAGGCGTAAAAGTGGTGGATAAAAGAAAACGAGAGAGGTCCTTGAGCTTCCGAGTGCACCGAGCCTCCTTGTATGATCCCTTGCTTCTATGTATGTATAAGAAATGGTTGTACAAGAACTTGATGGTGTGAGTATGGTGGTGAGGGTGTTCGGCCGAAGGTAAGCAAGAGGGAAAGAGAGAGAGCTAGTTGGTGTTGTGGGGAAGAAATGAAGGTCTTGAACTCTTAGATTAACTTATAAACACATAACCTTATTATCCATCATACATTATGTCTACTAGATACTAAACAATGAGATTATAAAAGTCAAAGAAGGACAAGGGTGTGTCCCACCCTTGTAACCGTCAACATTGAGGGGGGGGGCGGTATGGGGTTGGGTGGTGATGAACTAGTTACACTTCTAGTTAGGATCTAATGGTATTTAGTTAGGATATTATTGTGTTATATGATATAAGGTGTGTTAGGGTGTTCGGGGACCCTAACTAGCTCAGAAAAGTAAAAACAATGTATTTGGTACTATTTTTATGATCCGGGTAAAGTCCGGTTGTACGGTTCGGTGTTGTTCCGTTAAAGTGCTTAATTAATCCGTAAAGTGTCCTACATATATATTTTTGTAATGTTTTTAATTTTCAACACTCAGGAAGGCATACCGGACTATTTAGTAACTTTTCTGTATACTACTAGCACGTTAACAAGTGCATGTAAGTATAACACAGTAATCAGAAAGCAGTTAAATGATTCCACACAGTCGTCAAGCACTTTAATTAACATTAATAGATTGTACGGTTACATGTAAATTTAAGGGTTGTCACATTCTCCCCCTGTTAAGAAAATTTTGTGACAACCCTCAAAATTCCATGTATTCCGTACAATTTATTAATGATAATCAAAGTGCTTGACGACTGCGTTGAATTACTTAACCGCTCTCTGATTACTGTGTTATACTTACATGTGCTTGTTAACATACTAGTAGTGTACAGAAAAGTCATTAAATAGTCCGTTATGATTTCCTAAGTGTTAGAAATTAAAAGTATTACAAATATATATATATATATATATATATATATATATATAAGGCACCTTACGGATTAGTTAAACACTTTAACGGAACAGTGTCAAACCGAACAACCGGACTTTACCCGGAACATAAAAATATTGCCAAAGACATAGTTTTCACTTTTCTGAGCTAGTTAGGGTCCCCGAACACCCTAACACCCTTTATATTAATAAACACATCAAGTACCCTAACTAAAACCATTTGTTTCCAACTAATCACCTAACTATGTCATCAAAACCCAACCATAAACCCCCCCTTTCCATGGGACGGTCACCATGGGGTGACCCACACCACAATTTCTTGATTAATTTAATCATCTTTGTCTAGAATCAAGATGACATATTATATGGAGGATAAAGCACCAAAATGAGTTATAAATATATACATTGGATCACCATTATCTCTAATTCAAGCACCAACACACAAACAACTTCTCTTCCCTCTTGCTTGAAGTTCGGCCGAACACCAACCACCATACACCCACCATTTTTGTTTCTTGTTCAACCATTTCCTACATACACAAAGGTGCAAGGTGATATACAAACAAGCCCGGTGCACTCGGAAGTTCAAGGACCACTCTAGTTTTCTTTTATCCACCACTTTTACACCTTGTTTCTTCCCTAGCCTCGAGCTAGTAGTAAGTGCCTCTAAACACCATCTTGTTCTTGTTTAAAGTGGTTAATAAGTGATTTAACGGTTAAAATTTAGAAACACTAAAGAACATAACATAAACTCTTGAACATAAGATGAATAAGATGGATAAAGAGAAGTTATGTGTGTAAATCATGTAGATCTTGTGGTGTTATGATTCTTGGTTGATTATCTGATGTTTTGCTGGTTAATATTGATGTTTGATGTTGTTATAATCACTAAACATGTTAACGGAATCAATCGAACACAATTTAGAAGGTTAAAAGCTGAAACAGTAGGTTGTTTGGTAATTACGGCCAACTTCAGTTGGCTGTAACAGGACGATAACTTAACGAGAAATGTATTTTCTGAAGTCTAAGGTTATGTATTATGAAATACGGTTCTCATGGCACCGGAATCATAATTTTTGGACTTCGTTTACTATTTTTAAAGCGTCATTTCGTAACAGCAGCTAGAGCTGCATTTTTCTGCTGAAAATATGTGTTTTGTTTTCTGTCATAACTTGAGTTCTGTGTAGAGTTAGATCATGAAACTTGTACTATAGATGACCACCGATGTATTTGTAATTATCTCATTAGAATTTCATAAATCGGACTTACGAATATTTTTAAATAAATTATTCCGTGGACTGTGGTCAGAAAAAGATAAATCTGAGTTCAGTCTGGAAAATGAATTTTTATAAAATATTGGTAATGAACTGGACTCCGATATTTTTACACAATAATACTTGGATCGTTTAAGACATTCTGTAAAAATTTGGGAATTTTTGGAATAAGTTAACCATTTTATTATAATGTCCGAAAACAGCACGGTTTTGAATATAAATGCTGAAATGACATAAGTTGTAATTTGCATGTCTAAATGTCGGGTAGGTTATCTGTGAATGATATAACATGTTATATGTGTTATGTGCATCATCGTATGTTTATTTATGAGTGAAGAATGGATGGGAAACTTATATGGGCATAAACCGTTAAAGTGATGCATGTTATGTGATAGATACGTGTAGGAACTTTGTGCTCTATTTAAAAATCACTAAATGACTAACTGGTAATCATATTAGGACGTGATTGACCGACCTTGACAGTTAGCTATATTTGAGAATCTAACCGAGTAAACCGATGTGAGTTCACACTTTCTACAAGGCATGGGATTCCCGGTGGTTTGGGAACGGGTTAAAGAATTTAAAACTAAATCTACATATCCCCTTGGGAAGATATGTACGGCCATCCTCCATAGATAGGATGCCATTATTAATCCTACGAATTCTCCTAGTGCAGAATACGTACGTTCGTCCTCCTGGTGTAGGACAACAACCTTAAAAACTAGCTAGACAAAACTCTATCAATAAGTCCCTCTTCATTATATCGACTTAATCGCCGAGGCCAACGGCGAGCGGGTCATTAGTTAATAGCGCTATTAGGTTTAACAAACCTCACACCGTGCCGGTCAGACGGGCGTGTACTAATGGACTATGGCAGACTATCAGTGATGATAGACGCTGACATAGGGCACAACTTATTTGCGTAGCAGTCGATATCATACCGTCTAGTAGTTCACACGGGGAAAGCCCCCACTGATTATGGTTATGGTTTGAGTAATGAAAAAGGAGCTGGTTAAACATACTTTCAAGTACGGGGTAACCCCCGCGGCAATTAAGCCAACGAAAGTCAAACCACGTTTTTCAGAAACAACTTAAAACTAAACAACCAAACGTGAACTCACTCAACTTTGTTGTTGACTTGTTGTTACATGCCTTACAGGTCGCTAAACGCTTGGAGCTTGCACGAGGAAGGATTCGTTGTGGTGTACGAACTGTTATGTTCCGTGCTTATTATTTAAATCCTTATGAACTTATTAAACTTACGTTTTGAACTTTAACTTATAAACTATGGACTTATGCTTTTGGATTTACTTTTAAGCTTCCGCTGTTTAAACTAAACATGGCTAACTATCTTTGGTCACCAATCGTATTGTGGTTGGTCTTATTTACTTAATTACGATGTTCAATATGATTTGTGGCTCGATCCTGGTCACGTCACGCCTCCAAGCGGTGGTACTCCGCATGGTGGATTTTGGGGTGTGACAGATTGGTATCAGAGCCATTGGTTATAGTGAACTTGGTTTTAATAAGGGGAAATCTTTTTGATAAAACCAGACTATAACCTGTACAGTGCTCAACGATCCACAACGACGCTTCGCTCCACGTGCAAGACTCGACACCATAAGTGGTATGATTTATGTTATATTGTCGGTTAGATAGTTCTCACTGTGCATTAGATAATGTGATAATTGCTATTTGAACCTTGTGTGCTTACTCTCTATTGTCGTCCCACACTTACGCACTTTCGCGACACCTTTATCACTTACGTCGCTTCATTATGAAGATCATGAGCGGACGCGGAGGACGTATCAACCTCACTCAAGCCCAGTTGACGGCTTTGATCAACGAACGAGTTGCTGAGGCACTCGCAGCAAACCCTGCAGGAGGTATAACCTGCCATACCAACTCACCTTAGGACGTTTAGATCCTACCTTCGCAAACCAACCCTCATGCTTAATCTTGTCTTTTATTCTCGCACAACAGGTCAACATGCTCAACCTCCTGTGTGCACGTTCAAAACCTTCATGGACTACCGACCTACTACTTTCAGTGGCACTGAAGGAGCTGTAGGTCTCCTCCACTGGTTTGAGAAGCTCGAGTCTATCTTTGAGATGTGCGAATGCCCCGAGGCTCATAGAGTGAAGTATGCTACTGGTACTCTTGAAGGAATAGCGCTCACGTGGTGGAATGCTCAGGTTCAGATGCTGGGGTTGGTTGCTGCTAATGCCACCCCATGGAACGATTTCAAGGAAATGATCAAGGAAGAGTATTGTAGCCGTGATGACATCCACAAACTAGAGGTGGAGTTTTTCAATCTGAAGATGACGGGGTCTGAGATTGAGGCGTATACGAAAAGGTCAAATGAGCTGGCCATCTTGTGCCCTACCATGGTGGACCCTCCCATCAAACGAATTGAGCTGTATCTCAAGGGCCTTGTACCAGAGATTCAAAGTCACGTGACTTCAGCCAACCTGGGTACCATACAGCTAGGGCTGTAAACAAACCGAATGTTCAGCGAACAGTTCGTGAACCGTTCGGCGGGAAGTTCGTTTATGTTCGTTCGTTTAATAAACGAACGAACATGAACAAGAAATTTCGTTCGATTAGTTAAATGAACGAACATGAACAGAGGTCTCGTTCGTTCGATTGTGTTCGTGAACGTTCGGTAAGGTGTTCGTGAACATGTTCATGAACATTCGTTGATTTGCGTTCGTTTATGTTCGTATCCTTGTGTTTTAATTGAAGATCTTTGTACTTTTTATATTTTATTTGTACTTTTTATATTATTAAACTTTTATTTATTTTATTATCCTAACAATTAAACTAGGAAACCCACTTTCACCTTGTTTATGCATCATTTCCCATTCATTTCTCATTATTTACATCGGCGAATACCATCGACCTCCGTTCCACAATAAAGGATTCAAGTTCGAGTGCTACTCTCTAGGCCATCTATCTTTATCCTTCGTCGCGTTCGCCAAATTTAATTGTATTTGTTTGTGTTCGATTGTGTTCGTGAACCATTCGCGAACACGCTTATTTCCTTAATGAACGAACACGAACATAAAATCTCGTTCGGTAAGTGTTCATGAACCGTTCGTGAACACATTTATTTCCTTAACGAACGAACACGGACAAGGCCTTGTTCGTGTTCGTTCAGTTCGTTTACAGCCCTACATACAGCAAATCATCAAGTTGGCCCATCGACTCACTGACCAGGCGGTGGAGCAAAACAGGCTGCCCAAACGAATCAGTGCCACAGCTACTTCTGATGCACCCACCGACAACAAGCGAAAATGGGATGGGAACTCCAGTAAGGGTTCTGCTTCGGTTCAGTCTCAGCAGCGAAAGACTGATGACTACCAGAGTCCTGGTCAGCAATCTTCCGGTAATCAAGGACAGGGTGGATACCGAGGAAACCACCCCAAGTGCAACCGGTGCAACAAGCATCACAGCGGGCAGTGCAACAAAGGTCGATGTCAGAGATGTCACAAGCTGGGCCATGAAGCTAGGGATTGCAGGAGCCCGCGTCCTGTAAATCAGAATCACCAACAACAACAAGCTCCACAGAATCACCAGCAGCAGCAACAGCAGGGCAATAAAGGATGCTTTCAGTGTGGCGCTGAAGGTCACTTTAAGAGGAACTGCCCCCAACTGAACCAGAATCAGAACAACAACAATCAAGGAAACGGGAACAACAATGGAAGCAACAATGGAGGCAACAACGGGGGTAACAACAATGGTAATGGAGCAAGGGGTCGTGTTTTCATGATTGGTCAAGGTGATGTAAGGAACGATCCCAACGTTGTGATGGGTAAGTTTCTTCTGGACGACTTCTTTGTTACTGTTTTATTCGATTCGGGTGCCGATACTAGTTATGTGTCCTTAAAAGTTAGCCAAATGCTTAAGCGCACTCCAACACTTCTAAACACCAAACACACGATAGAGCTAGCAAATGGTAAAAGTCTTGAAGCCACACACGTAGTTAAAGGTTGTAACCTCGTCTTAGCTGGTCAGACTTTCTCTATCGATCTTATCCCTATCACACTTGGTAGTTTCGACGTCGTTATTGGGATGGATTGGCTATCTCACCATCAAGCGGAGATTGTTTGCAAGGAGAAAATCGTCCGCATTCCTCGTTCTGGTGAAGAACCTCTCGTGATTCATGGCGACAAGAGTGGTGCTGTCGTAGGCATTATCTCTTTCCTTAAGGCCCAGAAGTGTTTGCGAAAGGGCCACACTGCCATTCTAGCACTCGTTACTGACACATCAACGGAAGAGAGGAGAATTGAAGACATACCTATTGTACGCGACTTTCCTGAGGTATTTCCTGAGGAATTTCCTGGTCTTCCGCCTCATCGCCAAGTTGAGTTTCAAATCGAGCTAGCTCCTGGAGCAGCGCCCATAGCTCGAGCACCTTATCGTCTAGCTCCATCAGAACTTGAAGAACTGTCCACGCAATTTCAAGAACTCTTGGAAAAGGGTTTCATACATCCTAGCTCTTCGCCCTGGGGAGCTCCAGTCTTGTTTGTGAAAAAGAAAGATGGCACTTTCAGAATGTGTATTGACTACCGCGAACTCAACAAGGTGACTGTGAAGAATCGTTATCCTCTTCCGCGTATTGACGACTTGTTCGACCAGTTGCAAGGGTCGAGCTATTACTCCAAGATTGATTTGAGATCAGGATACCATCAGCTGAGGGTCCGAGAGGAGGACGTCTCCAAAACAGCGTTCAGAACTCGTTACGGCCATTACGAGTTTCTGGTCATGCCTTTCGGATTGACGAATGCACCAGCGGTCTTCATGGAGCTCATGAACCGAGTATGCAAACCTTACCTGGATAAGTTCGTTATTATGTTCATCGACGATATCCTGATCTATTCAAAGAGTCAAGAGGAACACGAGCAGCATCTACGATTTATACTGGAACTTCTTCGAGCAGAGCAACTGTATGCTAAATTTTCGAAATGTGACTTCTGGCTTCGCGAAGTCCACTTTCTAGGCCATGTGGTAAACAAGGATGGAATTCATGTGGATCCATCTAAGGTTGAATCGATCAAGAACTGGCCTGCACCCCGTACACCAACAGAAATCCGCCAATTCTTGGGTTTGGCAGGATACTACAGAAGGTTTATCAAAGATTTCTCCAAGATTGCGCAACCCCTCACTTCACTGACTCAGAAGGGTGTCACCTACGTTGGGGTGATGCACAGGAGTCCGCATTTCAGCACTTGAAGGATAGACTTTGTAGCGCGCCTATCCTCTCATTGCCTGAAGGCACAAATGATTTTGTGGTTTATTGCGACGCTTCCATCCAAGGACTTGGTTGCGTATTGATGCAACGTGACAAGGTCATTGCCTACGCATCGCGCCAACTTAAAGTTCACAAAAGGAACTACACTACGCAAGACTTGGAATTGGGAGCAGTTGTTTTCGCGCTTAAGATATGGAGACATTACCTGTACGGTACCAAGTGCACCATTTACACCGATCACAGGAGTCTCGAGCATATCTTTAAGCAAAAGGAGTTAAACATGCGACAACGCCGATGGGTCGAACTCTTGAATGATTACGAATGCGCGATCAAGTACCATCCGGGCAAAGCCAATGTTGTGGCCGACGCCCTCAGTCGGAAAGATACTACACCTAAGCGTGTACGTGCTTTACAGCTTACCATCCAATCCAACCTTCCCGCTCAGATTCGAGATGCTCAGGTTGAAGCATTGAAAGCAGAAAACATCAGGGTTGAATCCTTACGAGGATCGAGGCAACGGCTATAACAAAAGGAAGACGGCGCCTACTATGTAACAGGGCGTATTTGGGTTCCACTTTATGGCAACTTACGCGAGCTTGTGATGGATGAAGCACATAAGTCTCGTTACTCGGTACATCCTGGTTCAGATAAGATGTACCACGACCTTAAGACTACGTATTGGTGGCCTGGCATGAAAGCCCACATAGCAACCTACGTCAGTAAGTGCTTGACTTGTGCGAGAGTCAAGACTGAATATCAGAAACCATCAGGCCTACTACAACAACCAGAGATCCCGAAATGGAAATGGGAGCAAATTTCCATGGATTTTGTTACCGGCCTACCCAGATCTCAACGCGGAAATGATACCATTTGGGTGATCGTGGATCGACTGACCAAGTCTGCACATTTTCTGGCCATCGAGGAAACGGCTAAGTTTTCTACTCTTGCAGACATTTATCTAAAGGAAGTGGTATCAAGGCACGGAGTGCCAACCTCCAGCATTTCTGATCGTGACGCGCGTTTTACTTCTGAACTGTGGCAAGCAATGCACAAGTCCTTTGGCTCACGTTTAGATATGAGCACCGCTTATCACCCACAGACGGATGGGCAATCTGAACGCACCATCCAAACCCTTGAAGACATGCTTAGGGCATGTGTAATCGATTTTGGTAATGGCTGGGAAAAGCACCTCCCGCTGGTGGAGTTTTCGTATAACAACAGCTACCACACCAGCATCCAAGCCGCTCCATTCGAGGCATTGTACGGACGCAAATGCCGATCACCTCTCTGTTGGGCAGAAATTGGTGACAGCCAAATCACTGGCCCAGAACTTGTGGTAGATACCACTGAGAGAATTGCTCAGATACGATAGTGAATGGCGGCAGCTCGTGACCGTCAGAAAAGCTATGCTGATAAAGGAAGAAAACCACTCGAGTTCCAGGTTGGGGATCGAGTGCTACTCAAAGTCTCGCCTTGGAAAGGCGTAGTCCGTTTTGGAAAACGAGGCAAGCTCAATCCGCGATGTCGGACCGTTCGAAATCATCGAGAAAATTGGCAAGGTCGCCTACAGGTTGAATCCACCCGAAAAACTCAGCGGAGTTCACAACGTATTCCACGTGTCAAATCTGAAGAAGTGTCTGTCAGATGAGACCCTCATAGTTCCTCTCAAGGAACTCACTATCGACGACCAGCTGCGATTCGTCGAGGAACCTGTAGAGATTACTGATCGAGATGTTAAGATTCTCAAGCGCACAAGAATACCTCTCGTTCGAGTTTGTTGGGACTCCCGTCGTGGCCCAGAGTATACCTGGGAACGAGAAGACCAAATGAAACTCAAGTATCCCCAGCTGTTTAAGAAAAACGCAACCACTACTGAGGCTGAAGCTACTGCAGAATTTTGGGACGAAATTCCAAATCAACGGGGGGATGATGTGACACCCCAGGAAAATCAGGAAAACAACGCAACTTAACTAGCTTCCTCAGTAACCACGCGCTAAATTTCGGGACGAAATTCTCTTAACAGGGGGAGAATGTGACAACCCTCAAAATTCCATGTATTCCGTACAATTCATTAATGATAATCAAAGTGCTTGACGACTATGTGGAATTACTTAACTGCTCTCTGATTACTGTGTTATACTTACATGTGCTTGTTAACATACTAGTAGTGTACAGAGAAGTCATTAAATAGTCCGTTATGATTTCCTAAGTGTTAGAAATTAAAAGTATTACAAAAATATATATATAAGGCACCTTACGGATTAGTTAAACACTTTAACGAAACAGTGTCAAACCGAACAACCGGACTTTACCCGGAACATAAAAATATTGCCAAAGACATAGTTTTCACTTTTCTGAGCTAGTTAGGGTCCCCGAACACCCTAACACCCTTTATATTAATAAACACATCAAGTACCCTAACTAAAACCATTTGTTTCCAACTAATCACCTAACTATGTCATCAAAACCCAACCATAACCCCCCCCCCTTCCATGGGACGGTCACCATGGGGTGACCCACACCATAATTTCTTGATTAATTTAATCATCTTTGTCTAGAATCAAGATGACATATTATATGGAGGATAAAGCACCAAAATGAGTTATAAATATATACATTGGATCACCATTATCTCTCATTCAAGCACCAACACACAAACAACTTCTCTTCCCTCTTGCTTGAAGTTCGGCCGAACACCAACCACCATATACCCACCATTTTTGTTTCTTGTTCAACCATTTCCTACATACACAAAGGTGCAAGGTGATATACAAACAAGCCCGGTGCACTCGGAAGTTCAAGGACCACTCTAGTTTTCTTTTATCCACCACTTTTACACCTTGTTTCTTCCCTAGCCTCGAGCTAGTAGTAAGTGCCTCTAAACACCATCTTGTTCTTGTTTAAAGTGGTTAATAAGTGATTTAACGGTTAAAATTTAGAAACACTAAAGAACCAAACATAAACTCTTGAACATAAGATGAATAAGATGGATAAAGAGAAGTTATGTGTGTAAATCATGTAGATCTTGTGGTGTTATGATTCTTGGTTGATTATCTGATGTTTTGCTGGTTAATATTGATGTTTGATGTTGTTATAATCACTAAACATGTTAACGGAATCAATCGAACACAATTTAGAAGGTTAAAATCTGAAACAGTAGGCTGTTTGGTAATTACAGCCAACTTCAGTTGGCTGTAACAGGACCATAACTTAATGAGAAATGTATTTTCTGAAGTCTAAGGTTATGTATTATGAAATACGGTTCTCATGGCACCAGAATCATAATTTTTGGACTTCGTTTACTATTTTTAATTTTCTCACTGGAATTTCGTAAATCGGACTTACGACGATTTTTAAATAAATTATTCCGTGGACTGTGGTCAGAAAAAGATAAATCTGAGTTCAGTCCGGAAAATGAATTTTTATAAAATATTAGTAATGAACTGGACCCCGATATTTTTACACAATAATATTTGGATCGTTTAAGAAATTCTGTAAAAATTTGGGAATTTTTGGAATAAGTTAACCATTTTATTAAAATGTCCGAAAACAGCTCGGTTTTGAATATAAATGCTGAAATGACATAAGTTGTAATTTGCATGTCTAAATCTCGGGTAGGTTATCTGTGAATGATATAACATGTTATATGTGTTATGTGCATCATCGTATGTTTGTTTATGAGTGGAGAATGGATGGGAAACTTATATGGGCATAAACCGTTAAAGTGATGCATGTTATGTGATAGATACGTGTAGGAACTTTGTGCTCTATTTAAAAATCATTAAATGACTAACTAGTAATCATATTAGGACGTGATTGACCGACCTTGACGGTTAGCTATATTTGAGAATCTAACCGAGCAAACCGAGGTGAGTTCACACTTTCTACAAGGCATGGGATTCCCGGTGGTTTGGGAACGGGTTAAAGAATTTAAAACTAAATCTACATATCCCCTTGGGAAGATATGTACGGCCATCCTCCATAGATAGGATGCCATTATTAATCCTACGAATTCTCTTGGTGCAGAATACGTACGTTCGTCCTCCTGGTGTAGGACAACAACCTTAAAAACTAGCTAAACAAAACTCTATCAATAAGTCCCTCTTCATTATATCGACTTAATCGCCGAGGCCAATGGCGAGCGGGTCATTAGTTAATAGCGCTATTAGGTTTAACAAACCTCACACCGTGCCGGTCGGACGAGCGTGTACTAATAGACTATGGCAGACTATCAGTGATGATAGACGCTGACATAGGGCACAACTTATTTGCGTAGCAGTCGATATCATACCGTCTAGTAGTTCACACGGGGAAAGTCCCCCACTGATTATGGTTATGGTTTGGGTAATGAAAAAGGAACTGGTTAAACATACTTTCAACTACGGGGTAACCCCCACGGCAATTAAGCCAACGAAAGTCAAACCATGTTTTTCAGAAACAACTTAAAACTAAACAACCAAACGTGAACTCACTCAACTTTGTTGTTGACTCGTTGTTACATGCCTTACAGGTCGCTAAACGCTTGGAGCTTGCACGAGGAAGGATTCGTTGTGGTGTACGGACT